>JAHTLZ010003526.1:65531898-65570352 GCA_023846285.1 Phrynocephalus versicolor
GGGGGGGTTGCGGCGGTGGCGGTGGCAGCGATGGCGGGGGGCAGGGTGGGGGTGATTGCGGCGGCGGCGGCAGCGGGGGCGGCGGGGGCGGGGTGATTGTGGCGGCAGCGGCGGCAGCAGCGATGGCGGGGGCGGGGCGGGGGTGATATTGGCGTATAACGCACATATATGATTTGCCCCCTATTTTCAGGGGGGGAAGTGTGTGGTATACGCCGATAAATACGGTAAATATTTCCAATGGATACAAGTTAGTTAATACAAAATACTTTTTGTTGAATCCCTTTCCCAAATATTCTAAATCCCCCTCCTGTACTGTAGACCAAACTCTGCCCACAACCTGATTTCAATCCCAAATAGTTGTCTCAGCATTCACTCAGCCTTCTGTCCTTCTGAGATCAGTAAAAAGAGGACCCAGCTCACTCGGGGAGGTGGGGATCTTCAAAACATAACTGAATACATGTACAGTATTTTTCCATATATGTAAGGGTTCAGTCTTTGCCCAGGCGTCCCGCCCTTCCAACTTCAAAGAAGGCATCTCGCGTAACAAGGAAACAGAACTTTTATTGGGTTCATCAACAAAAAACTGAGTTTTTCTTCTGACTACAGTGTCAACTTCTTTAACATCAGATATAAACGGGTTCTTTCCTCCATAGGTTGGGGTCTCTAAAAAGTGATCAAATTCCCCACCACCACCTGCGGATATTCGGTTCCACCACGGCTCTCTTCCTCCCTCTCCGAAAGCCTCAGCCCCTCCACCTGCATCCCAATCTCCTTCATGGAGGTTTGGGGGGGTTCCCACTTGTATCCCAACTTCCGAAGTGAATCTGGGACCACGGGGTCTCAGCTTGGGTGTACGCAAGGGCTAATCGGGTCTCTTGCTCAATTACTCCCGCGGGTCCAGAGTCCCTGCCTCAATCTCCTGCCGGATCTTTACCAGCCATCTTTCTAGCTCCAAATCCTTGCGAATCTCTTTCAGCTTGCGGTTGTATTCTCTGTATTCCTGCTCACCCCAGTAAGAGCACTTCTGGCGGTGGGCTCTGTAACTCTCAGCCTCCTTGTGCGGCATCATCATTTGTTCCCAGTCTCCCGTCCATGGGTTCTCCATCCACACCCATTCCCATCCTTCTGGAAGCTCCCTCCTCGCTCCCTTTTTACAGGCTCCAAACCCCACCTCCACAGGAGCGGATTGGCCCCCTTTTCCCGCCAATTTTTTTTTTTTACTCCCTGCACCCCCCCCCCCCCCGTTCTCTTCCTTCTCCTTATCCCAGAGGGCATCATAGTATCCCTTCAGTGCCAGGAACCTCTCCACTGGTGAAAGGTCCATTAGATTCTCTGGCTTCTTTGGCTCCTCCATCATCTCAGCTGGGCGTGCAGGGGTCCCTCTCTTCCCATCAGAGAAGTTCCCCTCACAATACATAAGGCTATATTTTTGTCTAAAATCATTACACTAAAAAAAGTAAGCCAAGGAGAGAACTGTGTGGTTGTGAAACTGTAAGTTTGGGTTGGAAAAATTGGTGGCGTCTTATAGATGGGGAAATATGGCAAATTAAAACCATGATATTAAAAGTACAGGTATGTAGAACAGTACTGTGTTACAAACCAGCAAGCATTGGTAACTAAACCCTCCTCACCACCCCATACAAAGCCTGCTGGAGTCAGAAGGGTTTTTACCTTTACTCCTTTACTATTCTTACTACAAACAAAAAGTGAGCTAGCCTACTGGAAAACTGAGGAAGAAATTCCATATAGAATGTGCCACTGTAGAGAATACCATTTTCCCATCAATCTGATTTTGGAAAATAAGAGGGCTCAAAGCTTCCTCCAAATGCACAAAAATGTATACGCCTCCAAGTATACAGAAGGCATACAGGAGAAGGTTCTTTGTAAATTTACTTCAATACATCATTGAGTTTATTATACCTTTAGGCCTTTAAAAGTTAAGAATAGCAATGTAGGGATAACAAGTTGTCATTGCTGTAAGATTGTTGAAAGCCACTCTCTCAGAATCAGCCTGATCTCTAGCTTGTAATATGGGAAATGAACCACTCTGTAAACTTGTTGTGATTTGACACTATCAAATTTATGTCTAAAAATAATTGAGAATTACCTCACTGAGAAAATAGATTATTTTGAACATACGATACATGTTTTGCTTCACCAGGTGATTACCAATTGGAAGTAGGTCACATGTATTCCATCCGGGTCTTCTACTCTTGATGACATTCAGAATACAGTTCTGCACTGCCCACAAAATGTATGTACCCTCAACTCTTTAAAAACAGTCATTAACCATATTGAACCACCACTGTTTGTTCTCTAAGAATTGACAGTATATAAATATAAATAGAGCATGGAAGTTATTCTCTATGTATTCTAATAATACAAGGAGTAGTTGGAAATATGGAAGCATATAAAATGGCTATCCAGGGCCCTAATGGCTTAATTTCTAATTTTAATAGCAAACTACTGTACACTATAGATTTCCTACTGAATGGATGTAGCTTCATCCCCGTGATTGGGGGGGGGAAATCCCCCCATAATTTTCATCCAATTTATAAAGGTCCACAGGCAGAGTATGTAGGAACAGAAATGTAAGTACATATAGGCCCTCTCACCTTAGCAGCCATGATTGAAAGGCACAGATATTACCTTCAAGGATCCAGCTATTCACTTTATTCATATGATCTGGGCAAATAATATATATGGAGCATTATACTCATCACTACTCTTTACAAGTTTGTAGCCAACAGAATTGTGAGAAAGGTAATCTCCAAATTATCAGATACAGTGGTCCCCACCCCACCCTTTCGCGGTTCATATACTGCGGTCCCACTATATCGTGGGACTGCAGTATAGTTGTACCCCAAAAGGGCTTGAGGGAGGGGGAAAACGTTTTTAAAAGCCCAGACTTTTTAAACTTTCCCCCCCTCCCCAAGCCCCAGGCTGCAACTGATTGACGCTGGGGTGGGGAAACAAAAGCGCCAATCAGCTGGAGCCCGGGGCTTGGGGAAGTGGGGGGAGATTTACAAAGCCCGGGCTTTTTAATGGAGCCAAGCCAAGCACTTGGCTCCGTTGCTTAAAGACATTTTAAACATTGCATGCCACTTCTCCTGACACCCCCGGGTGCGGGGGAGCAGCGTGCAATGTTTAAAATGTCTTTAAGCAACAGAGCCAAGCTGGCTCCATTGCACGCCCCCCCCAGCCCGACCTGACCTACATCCGCATATCACGGATTTTCGATTATCACGGGTCGGGTCGGGTCCATAACCCCCACAATAGACGGGGGTTACTGTATATTAATTCTTAAAACAATAAATAATATATCCTAATGATCATTAAATTAAAATGACTGAAAGGGCAACAAAAAAGAAATGCATTTTAGCAACTAGATGGTTTAGGGCAGGTAATTCCAAAAGTAACAGACAAGTACAGAACACTTCCAAAATTTACCATGAGTCAAGATTACTGACACATTCAAAGATTATTATTTTCCACTAAGCAAGTTCAAACAAATATATTTACTGACAATCTGTTTCAAAATACAACTAATTGAAAATCAGAAGTGGTTCGGTCCACAGGGAGCTGCTACCTGACCTGCCATAAAAAAATCACAAATGCAGAGACAGTGACGGCAATAAAAGAGTATGAATGGAAAACAAGCTGTCATGGGTTGGCTTTTTAAACAAGACTATATCTAACACCACACACACAAAAGAAAATCCATCTAATACTAGCACTATATTGGCAGGAATTTTGTGTCTAAGACATTTCACCCGTAATGCATGTCATTTTCCACCGGGTCTTCCCCCCATCCCCGCTTTCACAATGCTATATATCATAAACACAATTATGGATGTGCTAACTGGAGAACTTCTCTTATAAAAACTGTACTAAGAATGAGTTGTTTTCTCTAGGTCAAGGGTGGGCAACGTAAGGCCTTTGGCCCAATTTCACAAGGCCTCTGTAGGAGCAGTCTCTCTCTCTCTCTCTCTCTCTCTCTCTTCCCCCCTCCCTCAACTACAGCTATCTGATAAGTGGGTCAAAGAGGGAGAGCAGAGGAGTGTGTAGTAGCATCAGGGAGAAGACAGAGCAAGTCTACAAATGCATCCATTCACTCCAGTCTTTTGAGATCACAACTACCAGAATCCACAATAAGATTGGTCACAGAATTCTGAGAATTGCAGAAAGAAAGACCTCTGACTTCTCTGTATACACAACACAGCTGCAGAATTCATAAGAGATTCAGAAATCTGTGCAGAGACCCCTTATAGTCAAGTTCCCAAAAAAGTGGTAGAAATGCTGAACATCAGATCTGATTTGAGACATTAGCTGGAGAGCAAGCTGAGCAAAAGCACAGTTCATTTACTATATTGGCGAGACAGTTTTCATGTGTATGATTTCCATTCTGTTCCTTAGCGTTCAATCTGCTTGAGTGGCACAATAAAGCATGGCGATAAAGAATAAGCAGATACTGTATGAAAAAGCTAGAATTTCTGTTTTAAGTCACTTGATAATTACACCATAAAACAGGATTTTTTTTCAGGCACGTGTTCCTTCACCCGTTCAGAGAGAAAGTGCTATGCTATTGTTTCGTTGCTAGGGAGACCGATTTGCGTCATCAAAAAGTATCTGCACCTATGAATATGCCATGCTTTTCTTGAGGTCTATGCACCCAAGCTGCATCTCTAAAGGAAAAGGGTCAGGTGTTCTGAATGCTCTGCACCTGGTATATGCCTCCCTAGGAAAACAACAAGAGCTTATCAGATTGGGTTATGAGAGAATCTAACTAGAAGCCACTGTATGCTTCAGAGCACCGCCAGCTTGCATGTCTAAACAAAAGATGGAAGCAGAAAAGGGGGTATCTTTGAAAATCTTCACTGTTTCGAAGAATCTTCACCACACAACAGATCCTTGTATGTGTGCATAAAACCTCTCCCCACCATCGGAAAATACTAACAGTAATAGTAATAAGGGATCAGCAATAGTAAGATTTCCTTTTGATGTTTCAAATACCTAATAACTACGCAAAATGGACCCTTTTTTCTAATGACAATGCCTGTTCAGATAGATTTTCTATTCATCCAGAAATCCAAGGGTGGGAGCAGCAAAAAAGATGCAATTACCCCCTCTCTGCAATCATCCCACTCCAGAATTCCTAACAAAAAAGAAATGCAGGTTACTTACCTGTAAGTTAGGTTCTTCGAGTGGACATCTGTGAATACACACAGTGGGTCTTCTTGCGCCTACGCGTGAGTCTCCGGTCCTTCCAAAGCTGAAATTGTATAGGCACCTCCTTCCTCCAGTGCGCATGCTCACCTCCTTCCCGCCCAGTAGCTCAGTTCCCCTCTGATCCGCCGCTGACCAACATGAATTTTAGTATAGCCATGACGGAGAGAGGGGAGGTGGGCGGGTAGTGCGTATTCACAATGTCCACTTGAAGAACCTAACTTACAGGTAAGTAACCTGCATTTCTTCGTCGTGGACTCTGTGAATCCACACAGTGGGTGACTAATAAGCAGACTTACTGGTGGAGGGTAGTCTTGGTAGCGAGGCCGTCAGGACAGCTCTTCCAAGAGCGGCATGGCTTCATGCTCGGACGTCCAACTTGTAATGTCTCAAGAATGTGGATGGTTGAGACCAGGTAGCTGCTCTACATATTTCTTCCAACGGGACACCCTTGAGGAAGGCTGTGGACGATGCTACCGCTCTGGTAGAGTGTGCCCTAGGTGTGGTTGGTAGAGGGGCATGTGCAAGGTCATAAGCCATCTTGATTGTAGTGACAATCCATCGGGATATGGATTGGGGAGAGACTTGATGGCCTCGTGATGGCTCCGAGGTTCTGACAAAAAGCCTATGTGTTTTTCTTATAGGGGCTGTTTTGGCCGTGTAGAAGAGGAGCGCTCGCTTGACATCCAAGGAGTGCAGGTGTTTTTCCAGGTGAGTAACCGGGTTTGGAAAGAAGGTTGGTAGGACCAGGGGTTGGGAGATATTGAACCCCGATACTACTTCGGGGAGGAAAGAGATATCTGTATGGAGTTCCCCCCTATCGTGGTGAAATTTAAGAAAAGGGGGGTCCGCGTGTAGTGCGGCCAGCTCAGAGGCCCTTCGTGCAGAAGTGATCGCCACCAGGAAAGCCGTTTTCAGGGTAAGTAAATATAGAGATGTAGTAGCCATAGGTTCAAATGGCGGCTTAGTGAGACAGTTTAGTACTACCTTTTAAAAAGTGCTGCCGATGCCATAAACAGCGGGCAAACAGCCCGCGGAGATGGGGAAAACCCACCCCCATAAGGGGTGGGTAAAACCAACGCAGAAGAAGATAACAACTTAAATAAACTACTAAAGTGGAGGGGGGGGGGTAGCTGGGATATATAAAAACCGTAACAGAGAATTCTAATGAACACTTTCCTTTTTTGTTGCAGGAGCTAGGAAGGAGAACGTCTAGACTCAGCGGTGGCAAAAAGGAACTGAGCTACTGGGCGGGAAGGAGGTGAGCATGCGCACTGGAGGCGGGAGATGCCTATACAATTTCAGCTTTGGAAGGACCGGAGACTCGTGCGCAGGCGCAAGAAGACCCACTGTGTGGATTCACAGAGTCCACGACGAAGAACTGGAGGTGGCCTAAGCTGAAATTGCAAGCAGGTTAATGAAAAATGCCAGGTCAATGAAAAGATCCTGAATGTACAGCAATGCCCCGTTTATCATGGGGGTTTAGGACCCAACCCGACCAGCGATAAAGGAAAATCTGTGATATGCAGGTGCTGGGTCGGATTGGGACTGGGAGGCCTGTCTGGGGCCTCCTACACTTACCTTAGACCTGGTGCTACCCCAAACAGGCCTAAAACTGGCTTCTTGGGCCTGTTGGAGGCCCTAGAAATGGTTTCAGGCAATCTGGAAGGCACTTCCAGTTTTTCGGAAGTCACTTCCAGTTCACTGAAAACCATTTTGAGGCCTTTAGGAAGCCTGCCAGAGGCCCGCTCAGGGCAGCGCCAGGCCTAGGGTAAATGCAGGAGACCTCAAACAGGCCCACATAAGCTTGACCCAGGGGCCCTTGCCTTTCATATACTGCGGCCCGCAATATACCAGGACCATAGTATATGAACCACAAAATGGTGGGGGACGACTGTATCACATATATCTGGTTTGTTGAAGCTGAGGAAGTCAACGTCCCTCAGCTGTAGCCACCTGGGTTTTGCATTCACTAGCAAGCCAACCCCAGAAAGCAGATGAGCAGAGTTGCAGTGGTCTACTGTGATTCCACCTCCAACACAAAGATGCCCTGTTCCACTGTTCCCTGGCTTTGAATGTGTATACCTGATGGTGAGAAGACAGGACAGAATAGGAATTCTGATGGTGTACTGTAAGAGGCCAGTGCTCAACAGTTGTCCTTCCTGAGCTAGTTGAACTTATCTTAGAGGTGGTACTGGGGTCTCCTTGTCTTGTTGTGCCGGGGGCTTCAAAATCCACACTGAGGCCAGTTTATCAGAAGCAGCTCAGGATGTCAGTCCTCCGTGACAACTCTGGGTCTGTCCCACATGGTATCTGGCCTCATTCAAACAGCAGGATATGCTCTAGACCTGGTTTTCTGTTTCCGAAGGATAAGCATGGAATGGCTGTCTGTAGTTTTAGTGTCATGGACCGATCACTACCTGAGGGGGTTTAGAGTTGCTGGAAAACATAGTTTCCACAGAGTAGTGGGGCCTGTTAAGATGGTCTGCTCCAATAGGCTGATGAATCTCAAGATGCTTCTGACAGCTCTCAGGAATCCTCAATCACCTTGGCAAGTGATCCTGTCAAAGCCCTGGGCAATCTTATGAATAAAGAAAAGGCCAAGGCTACGGACACAATAACTTCTAAGCATTCCCTTCCATGGCATTGAACCAAAGCACCCCCCTGGTTTATTAGGGAGCTGGTGATAGTAAAACAGATGGGGCAGAGACTAGAGCAATAGTGGTGGAAAAATCAGAGGAAATCCAAACAAACATGGACTAGATCTCAATGGAAGGCTTGTTCTGTGACACTGGAAGCAGCAAAGAATCTGCTTTCCTGCCACCGCTGCATCCAGTCAGTGTCATCCAGTGTTTCAAGTGATCAAGGGTCTATTATATCTTGTTCCAGAAAGAGAAGATGTACCCTACTCAACACCCTGCTGTGAAGCATGTGCACAATACATTTCCCAGACAAAACTGTTTCAATCTTCTCTGACTCAAGGGCTATAGATAGTTAACAGAGATCCTATAGAAATGAAACTTTGGCTACTGCTTGCCCTGTGTTAATGGATTCATTCCAATTTTTGCAGTTCAAAAATGTCGACAGGATTCTTGGAGAGATTAGACTCACCCCGTGTATGTCGCCTCACACTTCTGTTAGACTCACCCTATGTGTGTTGCAGGCAAGAGAGGATGGCTGGCTAAATAGATAAGGGGAGTGGTGAATACCTCTTAGGCTCAAGACATAATCCCATACACAACTGCTTTACTACAATTGCTGCACTGGTAGAGATGTGAAGGTGCGGGGGGGGGGGGAAGACCCGGAAAAATTCAGAAAAAAATGGGTTTTTTTCTGTTTTTTTCCTAAAGCCCTTTTGATTTTCCAAATCATTTCTAAAAATATGCATAGTATCAGATTATTCTAAATTCTGTGCACTGAGGACAAGCAAGTCTTAGGTTACAAACTGAACTCTCCAATCAAGAACAAGATGCATTTCTTTCTTTAGGAGGTGCTGCTGTTGTCACAAGAAAAATATTTCACTTTTGTTTTTCCACATGGGTGGGTATGTTTGGTTCTGTTCTGTCCTCTTCACTAGGCCTCAGAGAACTGAACTGGAATAAAATACAGAGCATCAAATTTGTCAAGTCAAATTGTCCATAGTCATACAGTATTTTATGTTCCTAAAGTAACATAATGACTTTCAAGCTGTAAAAGGTAGGGGGAGTGCAAATGTAGCTTTTTTTCAATTTTTCTAAAAATTTCCATTCCCCCACCCCCGCCCAAAAAAAAATCTGGAAAAAAACAGGGGTTCCAAGATTCAAAATTTCTGGAAATATTACATTTCTATGCACTGGCTGCCAATCCATTTCTGGGCCCAGTTCAAAGTGCTGGTTATGACCTACAAAGCCTTATATGGCTTGGGTCCAGACTATTTAAGGGACCATAATTCCCCATACAGTATAATCCTCTATGGTCTCCAGGATCTTTGGGGAGGGCCTTTTTGAGATCCCACTACGGTCACAGGTGCATTCTGAAAGGACTCAGAAAACAGCACTTTCAGTGGCTGAGCCAGGCTTGTGAAAGACTATCCTACATGAAGTTAAGATGCCTTGCTCTCTATTGTCCTTTCTCCCCAGGTGAAAACTTTCCTCTGTAAAATGGTGTTTGCTTTGCACATGCACTGCCAGGACTGAAGGTTTTTGGGGTGTCTTGAGAGGACAGCATATTATATTTTTTCAGCTGCTTTAAAATGTGTTTTTACTTGTTTTAAACTAGCTTTGTTTTAATACTGTTATAGGTGTAATTGTATTTTAATATTAATATTCTAATCCATTGTGATTTTAAACAAACAGTATTGTCCTTTGTAATCTGTTGTTTGCTGCCTTGAGTCCCTTCATAGAATGAACATATATAAATACAGTAAATAAATTAAAAATGATTAAATAAAGTGATAGCATATTTCCCTTTCATCAGGCAAAATATACTTTCCCCACTCATTTTATAAATGTGCAATTGCTGCTTTACATTGAAATGTAGCTTGCTTAATTATGTTTGGTCTAATGCCCAGAATACTATGAGATAAGTATTTCACACTAGAGATGGGCACGAAACGCCAAAATGGCGTTTCGTGCTCGATATTCAGGCCCCGGGGTCCTCTTCGTTCCGTTACCGTTTTTCGGCCCCCAGGGGCCTGTTGCGTTTTTGGGGTGCCGTTTTTGGCACCCCAGGAAATTGTTCCCGTGGCTGCGGAGAGCCTTCCCGGGGCTTGGCGCCACCAGAGGCGGTGGCAAGCCTCCTGGGAGAGCCCTCTCACAGCCGCAGGGAGCCGTCTGGGGCTGGGGCTCCACCGGAGCCACCATTAAGCCGGCCAGGAGACTGCTACCGCGGGACTTTTCTCCTGCCCGGGCTTGCCGGCGGCTCCGGTGCCTGAGGCTGGGGGGAGATTTTAAAAGCCCACTCTTCCCCACCGCATCAGGTGGGAGGAGAGAGTGGGCTTTTTAAATCTTCTCCCCTCCCGAAGCTAGCACCCAGCGGCTACTGGGCGCTGGCTTCAGGAGGGGGGAAGTGGGGGAGAGAGCACGGGTGGGGAAGATCCCTTTCAGACCCCCCTTCACCCCTCTGCGTGCAGAGGGAAGAAGGGGGGACTCGGGTGGCTCAGCCGATCTCCTCTGACCTGGGTGACAGCTGCCCAGCCGCCACCCGGGGCGGAGGAGATGGAGCTGCGGTCTCGCAGCCCCTTCCTTGTCAACTCCACCCCAGAGCCGGAGTCGAGAAGGAAGGGGCTCCAATCCGGTCTCTGCGCGCGGAGACCAGACCGAAGCCCCCTCTCGCTGCCCTCCGCCACACAGCCTGACAACCTGGTGGGCTGCAGGCTCTGGGTGGAGTCGGGAAGGAAGGGGCACCGATCTGGTCTCCATGCACAGAGGCTGGATTGGAGCCCCCTCCCGCCGTCAGTGAAGCTAACTGTCATTCAACAGTTAGCTTCACTGAACATCTGTTGATATTCATCTCCATGATAGTGTCCTTCACTCCCAATAATCCCTCAAACAGGAGACCCTCTATGACAGTGGTTCCCAACCTGGGGGTCAGGGCCCCTTGGGGGGTCAAATGACCATTTCACAGGGGTCACCAAGAGCCAGTGAAGAAAAAGGCACAAACTGCTGGAGGGGGAGGAGGGAAGAGTGAGTTACAGCTTGATAGGTTGGAGGGGATGTCAGTCAATAGCACCGGAGGCGGCAAATGGCTGAGGGTGCCTGTAGAGGGAAGTTCTCTATGGCACCTGCCGCAGTGGCCTGCCAAAAGGGGCTTGTGGCCTCTTCCAAGCAGGGCAAGGGGGTCACCACAGCATGAGGCACTGTATTAAAGGGTCACAGCATTAGGAAGGTTGAGAACCACTGCTCTATAATTTCAGTAATTTTTGTATCATCATCGTTTTAATTTTCCAAACTTTTTAAAAATCTGTTCTTCAAAAAGCAATTTATTGCATTCAAGTCAGTTATAATGCTTTTTTTAAAAGTAACAACACTGCTATTAGCTGAAACATTTTGCTTTTATATCAGATATTTCTACACTTTGTGCCAAAGGAACTAATTCTGAAATAATTCTAAGATAACACCCAAGGACAAGTGGACTGTTACAATTTGCCGGAAACAAAGACATCAATTTGCAAGCCATCAGAAGACTAACAGCTCTCAAAAGTTATCTAAGACTTATATCCACCAAAATTAGCATAGCTAAAGAACATCTTGTATTTGATTGTTCTGCTTCTTTGGAAAGTGCCAGGCCAAAAGTGCTCTAGAATAACGACATAATTTCTCTGTTGATGAAATTTGGAATAAGAATGCTGCTCACAAAATGTTCTCAGAACAAATACGGAACCCTGATTAAGCAGTAGGTGTCCAAGCACAGTGCCACAGCATGGGGGATGTCACGGAGGTGCAAAATTTTTAGAGTGTGCAAAATTCCTTCAACCCACCCCCATCTCAACAGCTTGCCCTCGTCGCCTCCCTATCTGGCCCTGTTGCCTCTACCTCTTCATCCTCCAGCTCTGTCAAGCATCTTGAGACACAGCAGCCCTGGCTTCCCATCCTGGAGCTGGGCCTACAATCTCTGGGCTTGTCTGTCGTCTGTCTATCGGTTGATAGGCAGTAGAATGCCCCAGCTCCTGGAAGGGAAGTCTGGCCTATCTCTCAAGATGGCAGCAGCAAATGAGGAAGAGCAGGAGATGGCAGGACCAGATAGTGAGGTGACAAGGGCAGTAGGCAAGCTGTGGGACTGCAAATGGGTGATTTAGTACTGCATGGTGCCAGATTGGGGGCCCATGGCAGGACTACTTAGTGCCAGATTGGGACCCTAATGGGGGATACATCACAGTGGATCAGGACCCAGGAGGCAGCAGGATCAAGTAGGGAGGAGATGGGGACAGTGGGAAGGGGCGTGGACATGCTGTAACAGTGGCATAACATGGGGGCATAGGAACCATCAGGCCAGGTGCAATATGTCTAGGGGGCACACCTTTTTTTTGCCCTGGGTGCTAGCAACCCACAACATCACTATCCAAGCATGGAGTTTTCTGCTAGAGAACAAATAGGTGGAAGTCATCATAGCAGAAGAGGCATCTCTCCTCACCCTGTAATAAACACTAGGCATTTTGTTTTCATGTTTAGCATAAAGATGAAACAGGTGAAGGTCTATGCCAAACCAAGGGAGTAATGTTGGGATCATCCTACTACCATCCTTCTCAAGCACATGACAAGCCAAATCCATCTCCTTGTTCTACTGCTCAGGAAGTGTTCAAGATATCCTGTAGCAGTTACTAAAGGGCTTTGTGTGGTTCCATAATAAAGGTACTTTCTCAACCGAGATGGCACCACTACAGAAAAAACAAAGCAAACACAGGAAGCCATCAGTGCCATCTTGAAGACATATCTTCAGTGCCACTAGCAAAACCTGGAGACATCTCACAATTACAGTGCCAAATAAATAAGAAATAAAAGAGTATGAATAGAGCATTGAGATTTCATTTTTTTCTTACTGTAAGATGTTGTTATTATGCTATTTTAATAATATATTTCATTCTAAAATTTCATTTTGAATTTGTGATAGGAGATACTTAGTATTAAACCACCTTTTTGTATATAAAATGAATGTGGACCAGCATTATTCCTACAACTTGCAGGTTACTTACTGAAATAAAAGATCTCTGTTTTAAATTAGTGATATGACTCATGAAGTCAAGCAGAATTACCTCATATCTCTCCGTCATGGGATTGTACTGATTAGAGATGGGCACGACTAGGGAAAATGACGTTTTCGAGTTGTCGTGTGTCGGAGGCGGCCTGTGTCGGCTCGTTTCCGTTTTTCGCAAAACTTCGCAAAAAATAGTCGTTTCGTTTTTCGTTTTTTCGTCTGTCGTTAAACTGGTTTGGGGGGGTAGCGGGCTCCTGGAGGCACTTCTGTAGGGTGGGTGCCTCCGCTGGCCCGCTATAAAGGGAAGCGGACTCCTGGAGGCACCCATGGGTGCCTCCTATCCTCACCCGCTCTAAGAAGGGAAAGCAGGCTCCTGGAGACCCCTCATGGCATGGGGGTCTCCTCTCCTCACCTGCTGCTGCAAAAGGGCATGCATAGCCATATGGATATGCATACCAGTTGCAGACTAGTGAGACCAGTGCACTGGTGCATGACCGTCCGTCCAGGAGAACCCTGAGTCAAGACTGGGTCACTCGCACCCGCTGTGTCTCACAAAGAAGGGAATCGTACTTGCGTGTAGTGCAATGCAAGTAGATCTGGCTTAGGGGACAGCAGCTTAGCACAAGGGCTAGGGTTAGGCTAGTTACTGGTGAGGTTAGGGTGGGGTAGTGGGGTGCACCTCTGGGTGCCTCTCTGACCCACTAAGAGGACAGTGTACTGTGGCGTATGGGTAAGGAATCAAGGATTAGGGTTAGGGTTAGGGGGCTAGGGCAGGGTTTAGTGGGCTTTTTGGCACATCCCAGAAGTCTCAGTGGCCAAGTGGCCATGATGGCTCCAAAAATTTGCATGGTCACTCCCACATGGCCACTTGGCCAGCCCATCATTGCGCAGGTGTAAATAAAATAAAATAAAATAAAATCAATGGAGAGAGGACAGGGAAGGAGACATTTTGTTGCAAGAAAAACCCACTGCTACTGTAAAAATTCTGGCAGTTTTATAATAGCAAAGCAATTAGCAATTTTCGCATGTTTCTGTGGTGCTTGTTGTGTGTTTTTGGACCACGATTTCAAAAAAAATATTGCAGTCGGCGCCCCATTTTGGATCCCCCGCCCGCACCGCATGGCATGGCGACTCGAGTCCGGCTGCCCAGGACAGGAGAGGGGGGGAGGCCGGGGACCCCCCCTCCAGAAACCACCCCTCCGGTAGGTGCCCTGAGCCCTCACTCAGGCAGGCATATTTTTGCCGGCTTTTTGGCCCGGGATGGGGGGGGGAGTTTGAAAACTTTTTTTCTGTGCCTGTGCTGCTTCCGCTTTAATTGCGGTGGCCGGCGGCCGCCGGCGACTTTGGCGGGACGACGAGGATGCATTGCCCGGCCCGCCCCCAGCGCAGCCCAGGGCCAGGAGGGACAGGAGGAGAGGGGGGAAGGCCGCGGGGACCCCCTCAAGAAACCACCCCTCTGGTAGGTGCCCTGAGGCACGGCAGGCATATTTCCGCCTGCTTTTTGGCCGGGAATCGGTTTTTTTTTCTTTTAAAAAAACTTTTTTTCCTGTGCCGCTTGGCATCTCGGGATCGCCGTGATGCCAGGAACGACCACGACAAATCAGACCCATTTATTCGTTCGTCAGTTCGAGTTCGAGTTCTGGCGGAGTAATTCCCGTTACCGTTTCCATTGCGTAACGGAAACGAGTAACGGAAACAGAAACGGGAATTCCACTAAGTCGTGCCCATCTCTAGTACTGATTTTCAAAATCAGCATTAAAAATATTACTGCCTGTAAATCATTCTAATGTTCATATATGCTTGCTACCTTAAGCATATGCATGCTAAACATGTTGAAAGCAAATCTTGATTCCAATCAAGTCAGAAGTGACATCTGGCAATATAGAATGTTGACACCCTTCTTCACCATGAGCTGAATCCTAACTCCTTCAAATGTCCAGGTCTGGCTCACTGACTAGCCTATACACCAGGCTTTCAATGATCCCTCTCAGAAAGGAAAGTGTTGACAGGACTTACAAATCAATGTTGGCCCAGGGTTGAAAAATAACCATCACAGATGGTAAAGGATAGGGTCAGCCATCAAAGCCCCACATCCATGATCACACTGGATAATGGAGCTGTACTTGCCACACAACCTCCCTTGCAGCTCCTAAACTTTAGGCAAAGAGGAGGATAATGTTCTAGCCTAATGAGAAAGCAAAATTTGCAAAACCTTCCAGTTACACTTCTACATGTAGAATGGTAGGAAACCCCCGCTGTCATTTACATTAGAAAGCAAAATATCTTGAGCGCAGACCTATTGCTGACAATGAGCCAGGAATTATAAGCCTCATTCTCTTTATAAACACTAAATTACATAAAACAAATATATTGCTTGTGTCTTGACGTGTTACCATTTCAATCAGTTTTTTCCAATATTTGAGCCCAATATAATTCATATCTCCCTTCCCAGCTTAAATGAGCATACTGTACTTTCATACTTAGTTTCCTATCTCATCCCTATTCTATCTATCTTTACTTCTATTTTTAATACAATATCTAATCTCAACAATCTATTCAAACTCACTGTTTAGTTCTTGAATACTAAGCAATTTAGGACAGATTTGGCTAACTATATATATTCTGTATATCATCCACAGTATATTCACCCATTCTTCCAAAGAATACTATCACTAACTCAAGTTAATACTTTATGGGCTATTAATAAAAGACCTACCTCTTGGTCTATATGTTTCACTTTATGCATATAAGTTCTTGTCTATGCGTAACTGCCTCTATTCTATTAAAACATGACAGATTAACATTTATTTATATATCAGATTTATCTTCACATTTCCATTTTCTGTTCCCCATATCATGCCAATTAACTAGTGGCCTTAGAAAATCAGAATACAGCAACCATTTTTATGTAATAGATTCACTAAGCCAGAAATTCTTTTTTTCAATTTTCCCTTTTCCTGCCAACCCCCTTATCTTCACAGGCTGTTTCCCCCTTGTCAAATCCTTTATTGTCATGGGCTGTTGTATTATCTTGATAGTAATCTTGATGGCCGCTCTGCTACTGAAAATGTCCCAATTTTTCCTTTTTTTTGGCACCCATATTAAGTAAGAGAGATGTGCTTAACATATTCCGTGGACTTGGCATATCTAAAGGTTTAGCTTGCATCATTCTTGTCATAATTGTCTTCATGTTGAGATCCACCCTTTGTTCTGGTTTAATCTCTTGATTCAAGCTGATTACAGTAGATGTATTTATCATATTTTGTGAATTTGGCATATCCAAATATTTATCCTGCCTCAATCTTGTTGTGTTTGTCTGTAGATTAAGATCTGCTGTCTGTTTTAATACAATCTCCTGATCAGAACTAATTTCAGTTTTTTTTCTAGTGACCCAGTGTTATCTACCATTCCATGTTGAATTATCTGTTTTGCCTCTGTGACTTTATCAGAATTGAAAATCTCTATATCTTCAGAGATTGAGTATGTGTAGATATCTATAATTTTTGCAAACCAGACAGAATTATGTTGGCAAAATCTTCTTCTAAGATGTTCTCCGAATCCATTGTGTTTTATAGCTCACAAGATAAGGTTAATATTGCTTGTAAAAGTTTCCAAAAAAGAGAGGTACAGAGGAGAGTAACAAGACTAGATTGAAGCCAAAGCAGCGAGGAACAGCCTTCAAGTGTTGTTTTCAAAACATGCAATTACTCCAAGGTCAGATTATATTTTTTGAAAAAACAACTTTCCCAATGCTGTTCTTACAGTTGCCTCTTTAAATTCAACATATAGGAAGCAAAGAGGCATAAGGTAGTTTCCTTTAAATTTTGTCTTTAAATCCACCACATATAAAGAGCAGCAAAGGCATAAAATATTTTTTCACGAGAAGAGAACAATAGGAAGAAAGGCAAATTTATGAAATAATGTGAAAACAATCACTTCTTCTGTGCTTGACTTTTGAAAACATTCACCCCTTTGTTAAAAGTCACTTCCTTTGAAGGGGGTTTGGTGCTTGTTTGAAGGAAACATTTTCCAGACACAAGGAGAAGCTTTGCATAGAAAGAGACAGAAGCATTCTACTCATGGCACGCCAAATATTTACAGCTTTAACGTCTGGCACCGACAGCTCTGCCTTCGCCATAGCGAAGGTATTCCTCCAGTGGGAGATGAAGCATTTTCCTGCTTCCACAAAGTTCGCCGCCACTCCCTTCGTGGTCTACAGTTGCTGCCTCTTCTTCGTTTCCCCTCCAAGGAAACTTTACCCTTATTATGGTCCCTTTATCTGGAGGAATTGAACTTGATAAGCTAGAGCACTTATCAAGTTGTCTCGCTGCAGTGTAGCCGGAACCGGAAGTCCTATAAGCCTCATTCTGACAGCATGGATTTTTCTAAGCTTGCCTAGAAGCATTATTTTCTCCATGAAGCACATACTAGTTTCCCTGCCTCATGACTCAATAAATCGGGTTTAAAAGACAGATGAAGTTAAAATCAAACACACTTCATAGATTAATAGCCGAGGCCTTAAACAGTGATGCCTACAAGGCATCCTTTGAATGCAACGACTCTGTTCTCTGTCACGACCCATCCCCCAAAACCTCACATGAACATGTATGGTTGGGAGGGGATGCCACTGTTAAACAAGGGTGGGGGTAAGTACAGTACAACTGCCATATCCGCGGGGGATCGGTTCCAGCCCGCTCGTGGATAGTGAAATCCATGGATAAAAGCAAAAACTCTTATCCGAGGATAATAATGGCGAAAGGGCTAGTAGGGTGCCAGGGCGAAAGGTTTCATCCCCAACACCCCTTAAAAGGTTGGTAGCGTGGCGCCAGCCGCACTCTTTGCCACCAGACTCGGCAAATGAGGTGGCAAGGAGGGAAGAAAATGCTGAGCCCTCCTGCTGCTGCCATCACTGGTTAGCCTCCCTCTTCACTGCTGCCCAGCAGCTCTCTTTGCCACCAGGCCCAGCGACAAGCCTATGGGGATACCAGTGGTAAGAAGGACTCCGCAACAGTAGGCTTTCTTTTGTTTTCTTCCCTCCTCATCGCTGCCACTGCGAGCCAGCCACCCTCTTCACTGCCAGGCTCCGCAATCAGCCTGCAGGTGCAGCGGCTGCGGCTGCGAGGAGGGAACAAAACAAAAGAAAACTTACCATTTCCAAAACCTCCTTGCCACCGGCTTTGCAGTTATTGTTTGCGACGGTAGCCTGTTTTACAGCTACTGTATGCAACGGTAACCTGCTTTGCGGCTACTGAATTATTTTTTTAATATTTCCCCCCTCAATCAGCAGGTAAGTGAATCAGCAAATAATGATCCAGCAGATAAAAGGGTCATATGTACTCCAAAATATTTTCCCCCGAGACCTCTCAAAATAATGTTTTTCATATACTTTTATGTACCTTTTAATTTCTCATTATATTACACACAGAGAGACCACCTTTTAAAAGCTTTCTACTTTATATGATTGCTTTTAGTCTTTTATTCATTTTCGCTGCATTTCTCTTCACTGATAACACTTTGGATCCAGGAAATTCTTAAACTAAACAGTTACAAACATTAGGAGGTTACTGTGTTAATCACAGACCTATTCAGTACAGTATTTAGGAAATAAAACTAAAGTAATAAATAAGTGTTACAAAAATAACCCTTCCGTTATTGGAGGAGTAGAATTCATCCCACACTAAAAAACTAGGATTTACACTTTGTTAGCAGTTCTTGAAATGCCAAAAGTATTTTATGACAGAAATATCAACAAAAGAAACAAAACACAGAAGCAGTATTTTTCCTAAACATAAGTGGCCAGTGTGTGACATGTTTCACTAAACATACAGTGCTCTCTCTCAACAAAGGAGTCCAACCATTGTTCCACAAAGCAAGGAGCATCTACTAGTCACAGGATTATCAAATCCAACTGACCCCATCCTCTAAGGACTCAGAC
Source organism: Phrynocephalus versicolor (assembly GCA_023846285.1). NCBI lineage: Eukaryota > Metazoa > Chordata > Lepidosauria > Squamata > Agamidae > Phrynocephalus > Phrynocephalus versicolor. The sequence continues at coordinate 65,550,731 of JAHTLZ010003526.1, forward strand.
ACCCAAGTCATTTCCTCCAATCCCTTTCAACAGGGTATGTAAGAGCCTTGACGCAAGTCTCTACAAGTGAAAGCAATATGCTCTACTCTTGTGTTATTTGTTTCTATGGTATATATTAAACCTGCACGGGTTTAAGAACACACATTCATATCCTTCTCTGACTAGTCTATCTGTAATACATGGGGGGTAATACTACTTCTACCTACTACTTTTGGACACAACCTATATTTCATATTCAGTACTCTGATAACCTGAGTTCCCTTCATTCTCCCTCGTGCTTTTAACCCCTTCCAAATTTCTCCCTTTCTTTTGCAATTAAGCCTTGAAAAAAGCCTTTGTTTTAAGCCAACTGAGACGGTTACTTCACGTCCTTCCTCATTCCGAGTTGACGTTCGTTTCATGATCACGTCGCTCGCGGTCATGTGGTCTTGTCCCAGTACTGTCCCTGTTCCTGTGTACCCACGGGCGTGATTGATGGTACCGTGACGGCTGTTACTGCACGTCCTTGTTTCGTGACAACTTCTGAACTTCTCAGCCTTCGTTCTCAGTGGGTTTTTTTTTTTTTTTGGTCCGACATTCCGTTTTTCGATCTTTCAAATCTCCTCAACTTTGCCTTCAATGCGTTATGGAGCTAAGTTTGAGGCATTTGTCTTTTAATCTCTCTGCACTATGTTGCTGACTCCATAGGGAATGTACTGGCGAATGGCACTTTGCACTTCTGCCACTAGATGGAGAATGGCACGTTGCATGATGAGCCTTACCTCACGGGCACTCATCTCAGAACGAGAACCAAGACAAGCAGATTCCCAAGCTCAGGGAGGGGTATGGCTCATCACGCTTTAATCTCAGTTCAGGAGGCGTGGTCAGGACGAATTCCCGTCATCACGCAATGGACATGCGGTAAGATTTCCTCGTGCCGGTCCCAAGCGGGACCGCAAACAGCGATGAGAGGGACATGAAGTAACAGCCTAAGACTTTTTCTCACAAGCCTATTTGCAATGCAGACAGGGTGTGATAACACCCGTCCTCAAATTTCATGCAGCCTGCAGTGCAACTAAGTACAGCTTGAAAGGGGGGCCTTCATAAATGTTATTTGAGTATTTGTGTTATGTACAATAACATGAGTTTAATAGTGTGCACATGCATAACATTATGCGTGAGAATAGATATGTGTATGGATGAATAGATATGTGCTGTGTGTGAGAGAGAGATGTATGCAAACTATAAGCATAATGGAGGAAGGCACTTCTTTCTGGGGGAAGCCTGCTCAATCCTCTAAAACAAAACCACAGAAATTGGGTGTGATGTTTAATGTAATGCAGTGGTTCCCAAACTGGGATCCCCAGATGGTTTTGGACTAAAACTCCCAAAATCCTTCACCACTAAATATGCTGGCCAGGATTTCTGGGAGCTTCAGTCCAAGATCATCTGGGGAACTGAGACTGGGAATCACTGGTCTAGTCGATAGGTCTGGATTTAGACTGGAGGGGGGAACCAAATTTCATGAAACAACTCAATAAATTTCAGCAAACATGGGTTACAAGGGTACATTAATGTTGTCTGACTAGCAGAAAAGGATTGTGAAGCAGCTTGGTGATACAAAGGGAAACAATGGAAAATCCGATTGGTCTCTATTAGCAATTAACAATCGGAATTAAAATACAGCAACAGGACTGTGGTACAGGACTGGCTTTCTAATTTTATTTACTTAAAATATTTTTGCCTTGTCGTTCTAAAGAGAACCCAAGTTAGTTTGCAGAATTAAAAAAATGAGCAGCATAAAAGCCGAAAACAATAAATTATTACAATATTTTACAAGAACTATGAAGTTAAACACTCATAGACTAAAAACAGCATTTAAAACACATTAAAACCAAGAGAAATAGAACAGTCCCTTTAAGAACCCTTCTTAGACAGCCAACCTGTTTGAAGAAAATTGTCTTTGCTTGCTTACAGAAAAGTTACATGTCCACCCATGGGAGGGAGTTCCAGAGTCTGGGAGCAGCAATGGATAATACTCTATCCTGTATCCAGACCAAATGCACAGAGACAGGCCTCCCCTCATGATCTCTGATGTGACCTGGCTGTTCCAACCAAAAGCTTGTTAGGTTACCCAGCCATTCGCAATGGGGGCCAGGTGGCCCCCTGTGGGGACCTGGCACATTTGAAGGGAGAAACAGACTGGAAACTATTCACACACTGCCTTATAAGGTTTGTTATGAAACTTATACAAACTTGATCAGGCTTATATTTCTTTTATATTGTGTTTGTGGCAGCGCCCAAAAAAACATTGAGAACAGCTGGGCTACAGGACGGTATTCTGACCAGAACTGCATTTTACCAGCAGTTGGTACATGACGCTACACATCTCCCAGGGCCATAGCATCTGACATTGCTGTCCAGTAGAGGTTTGCAAAACTCCTATTAAAATGCATACAGTAGATACTTGCAAAAGTCCTATTAAAGCACATATGTATCTGTTGCAGCTTGAAACAACTAGAGCTGCCTTGTGTCCTGAACTGATATGTCTATAATAGGGATGAGAACCTTCAGAGATTTCGACACTGAAATTTCCACAGTGTCACAGAACAAACTATACTAGATGTGGTGGATGGGAAATTTAGGTCAAAAAAAGCTGAGGGGCCACAGCTGACTTACTCTGGCCTACATGTGTGGCTGTCATTTGCCCTCAAGTCACATCTGACCTTCCAATGAGATATTTAAGGAGTGGTTTTACCAATGCCACCTTCCTTCCCCCCTCCGATGAGTTTCCATGGCTTAGCAAGGATTTGAACCCACAACTCCTGAGTCCTGATTCATCCCTCATCCATAATATTCCAGTGCAACAATTAAGTCTCTTATCTCCATCAAGTTTCTGTAGAACCATCCGCTGAATGCAGCCACAGTGAAAATCACTCCAGACAACCAAACTTATTACTCTTCCCAAAATACAATTAAAGTTATTCTATCAGCATGGATCATACTATCCACAGATAAACACTTCTTGACTCCACCTAGGAGAGATATTTCTCTCTCTCTCTCTCTCTCTCTCTCTCTCTCTCTCTCTTTCTCTGTGACCAACCATCAAAATTTTTCCCATGGCAGCTTTTCAGGGAAAAGACTCAAGGAGGGATGACCGGTGGGGATGCAAAGGGATACAGCACTGAAACCATCAGCTGCAAAGTTGGCAGCTTGGCAGTTCGAATCCCGGGTGCCATGCGATGGAGTGAGCTCCCGTTGTTAATCTGAGCTCCTGCCAACCTAGCAGTTTGAAAAGCATGTAAATGCAAGTACAGTGGACCCTCGTATAACGAACAGTTTGTATAACATAAACTTTGTACAACATAAAATATTCCGGAGATAGGGAAAATTTGCTTAACAGAATCGCCTATGGGGCAAATCTGTACAACAGAAAAATGGGATTACTCCATTTTTAATGCATTCCTATGGGAAATTTGTACAAAGGAAATTTTGCTTAACATAATTTCATTTGGAACAAATTAATTCCTTTAAACAAGGTACCACTGTAGATAAATAGGTACCAGCATAACAAGTGGGAAGGTAAGCAGTGTTCCATGTATAGAAATGTGTTCAGCCATGACGACCACATGGCCACAGACTTGCACAACACTGGCTCTTTGTCTTAGAAACAGAGATGAGCGCCACTCCTAGAGTACTCAAAAAAATTTCCCTTGAAACTTGTTTTGGACCACAACTCCCACAGTCCTTTGTCATTGGCAATACAGGCTTGGAATTCTGGAGCTGTGGTCTAAAGCATCTGGAGTGCCAAAGGTTCACCACCACTCCCCAAAATTATTATTATTAATAATAAAATAATAATAATAAAGTTTTGATGTTAATGCCAAATGTCTTTTGATACATGACTTTTCTGGATAGTTTGGATCATTAATTCTCTCTTTGCCCTTAAGCTCCTCATGTGGAGCCACTTCTTTTCACCTTTCCTGATTTTAGTTAGTCAACTGAGTTCAGTTTGCATTCTCCTGCAAACCCATAGGGGAAATCCTGGCTTCAGTTGCAGGACTCCAACCAGGATTTGACATGAGATCTAAACAACTACTGTACTACCAAACCTTTAAAGTTTTGTCTACTTTGCTTGAATGCCCCTGGGACCTTTGTCATGCTAAAATATCTGTGTGATATATTTGTTACACTGTGAATGATTGGTTTTTAAAAGCTCCAAATTATTCATTAAGCTTACAGCTCAAGAATGTACACTACAGTATTTTCACCAAAAACAAAACAAAAAAAACCCCAGCCTTAGTCTTACTTGGAATAAATTACTGGTATTTTGTCATTCCTAGTACATTGACTATTAAATTAAGCAGTTCTACTCTAAGTATGCTTAAGTTTGGACCCTAACTTTATGGCCTCCACCCAGTTCTATTTCCATACAATAATTCTGGAACAATAACTAGTGGCCCTGCATGATGATACACATTCCTGCCAAAAGACAGATCCAGCCATTTCAAGGGAACCTGAAGGAGCATTGATATGAAGAGCTAAGCACATCATAAAAAACAGGTTGTTGGCCACAGTATCTGGCCCACATTTTCTTCAGGAGACAATACTACACTTTATGTTTAGCTTCATAGTTCATATTGTTGTATGAATCCACAATAAGAAAAAAGCAGGGAAAGTAAAGCACTCCAAAGGTTAGCAGGATCTAGCTTTTGGGATGTTTTAGTTTATACAAACAAAAAAATAAAATAAAGAGATAAATCTAAACTATTTTAAAAAGTAGGAACTCCTTTGAGAAAACACGAATAGTTTGTATACAGAGCTTTGGATTCCAAAGAGGTTAAATGTATACTTTACAGCCATATATGACTACTTGAATACATTCATTGTGACTCCAAAAAACAAACCTATGCTTTACGCACAAGCATCACTGCTCTAAATTCACACCATCTCCAACCTAGAAGCCTAGTAGCATAATCATATATTAAGAAATAAGTCCCACTGAATTCACTGAGACATATTTCTAAATGAGGGTGTACAGAATTGCACCTTAACTCTTAAACAAGCCCAGGTGACCTCCAGTTTCCAATATAAATCTCTCAAAGAAAACAGATGACTTCATGACTTTCATCTGCACGCCTGTTGTCCTTTGTAATTTGTTCAATATTAGAAATGTTGGTAATTTTGCCATCCGTTAAAAAAAGCAAAAGATTTCAAAACTATCATCAACATTTAACGTTTCATTTTAAAAATCAATTTGGGACACAAAGACATTATTTACAATAGCGGTTGTCTAAAATTAGGTCACCTTAAATATTAATTCAGTCCCACCCACTTGCAATTCTTAGAGAGCTCCCTCCTGCCCGTCTACAAGAAGAAATTTACATATAAATACAGTAAAATCTACCATCACAAATACAATGTGACAGGGCTTCACTCACCGACAGTGAGATCTACTGACTTCTTAACCTTACTGTAAGACTCAAGCTTGATCGCCATAATGTTCAGGATCAAAGAATGCTAATCCACTGCCATCCTTTCATTTCTTTCCTCCCTTCTCCCTCTCTCCCTGCTTCCAAGCACACCTCTACTTTCAGGGCTGTGCTTTGTCTCTTCCTTCCCTTCCCTTCCCCTCCTCTCCCCTCCCCTATCTTCACACATGATATAACTCACTTCAGGGGAGTTTAAAGCTGTTGTGCACAGCAGCCCTGCTTATCCAGACCTTGGACAAAAACAATATCCACAGATAGCGGCCTTGCCTTACTAACCCGAGAAAATGGTTGATTTTTCTTGCACTTATTAATTCATTCCAAAGGTTGCAAAGGCACAATTCAAATAAGCCTGTCATTAGCCTGCCACTGATGATGTGAACTCCCCCCCAAAAAAGAATGTCCAGTTTTTCCTTCTGCTCCAAAAGACCAACGGGCTCTTTAAGGTTAGGTAAGAAGCAAAACTTGGGCCAGAATCCTGTTCATATTGTGCAGCATAAACCAGCAATGGCGGTTACTTCACGTCCTACCTCGTTCCGCGATTACATTTGTTCCGTGACAGCGTTGTTCACGGTCACATGGTTTTGTCCCTGTTCAGTCCCTGTTTTCATTTACCCACGGGTGTGATTACTTGTATTGTGACAAATGTTACTTCATGTCCTTGTTTCATGACAACTACTGGATTTGTCTGGCTTTGTTTAGCCTTTTGTTTTAACTGTCGGGCTTCCATTTTTCGATATTTTGAATCCGGGCTGCGGGCGCGCGGGCAGTCTCGGGAATCCCGGCAGGAGGAGCCGGGTGAGCCCAGGCAGCTGCAACGTCAAGACTTGCCGCAGGCGGGCAAGTGGCAGCGGCGGCGTGGGCAGTGGGCAAGACACCCTTGCCCTGAACTCAGCAGTCTGCGGGCTGGTAGGCGAGCAGGCAAGGAGAGCTCAGCCCCGCCTCCGGGACCTGAGGAGGACGGACCTACGCCTGACAGTGGCTCTCCACCTGTCCCTTCAAGAGCCACCTTCTCCTGCAGGGCCAGGCAGGCAGCCGATCCTGGCCTGGCGCAGGAGTTCCAGTCGGCTTTCTCAGTTGTCAGAGTATTCCTAGAGCAAAAGGGGGAAACAGCCATTGCCGTTACTTCACGTCCCTTGTCTCGGAAAAGGAACAGGGAACAAAGCATGACAAGAGAATACCCCAGCCCAGGAGCAGGTACGGCTCGTCACACTCTGTTCCTGGTTCAGGGGGCGTGGTCGAGACGAGTTTCCATAGTCACGCTATGGACGTGAAGTAAGTTTTTTCGTACCGATCCCAAGTGGGACAGCAAAGAGGGATGAAAGGGATGTGAAGTAACGGCCAATGACATAAGCACTGTATGCTATCTTGCTGGCCGTCCATTGTGAGCTCAATCTGGTCTAGGCTAAACAACTGTGTCATGCCCAGCGAACAAGACAGATGATGCAAAATCTACTTGCCTGGCTGCCCTCTTGCATGTTGTATTTTGCAACAGGATTTTGGTCCTAGTTACTCCAACAAAACATGTTTCATTTCATAACTCTTTGGATGCTGCCTTTCAACTCTACAAAGGCTTTCCATTTGCTGGTCCTTAAGGGGGCATGCAGCTGCCTAGATGCCCTAAGCACATCCGATCTCGCTTGATTTCGGGAGCTAAGCAGGGTCAGGCCTGGCTAGTACTTGGATGGGCGACCACCAGGGAATACCAGGTGCTGTAGGCGCCTGAAGTAAGAACTGGCAAGCCACTTCAGTACTCCTGCCAAGAGAAACTCCAGGGACATGGGGTCATGAAGAGTTGGTCACGTTACAGTTGGTCACGACTGTAACGACTTAACAACAACAATAACAAAGGGGGCATGCACTCCATTTTGTGTGATGGGCAGAAATGTATGTTGTTGGGGGGGTCACAACACTAAATTGAAGATGTTTTCATTTAATGTACATTTCACGAAAAAAATGCAAAAATGCTGCAAGCATTTAACAACCTAAATATAAAAATGTTTTCAACTAGGAGATTGAAAAATTAGGCGCTGGAAGAGAATCCACAAAGAACAACAATTCTATCTATCTATCTATCTATCTAGATAGATAGATAGATAGATAGATAGATAGATAGATAGATAGATAGATAGATAGATAGATAGATAGATAGATAGATATAGATAGATAGACACCCACACACACCTATCAAAGAGTTAAGTTCATCTGAAGTTAATTGGAGTTATTTCTGATTATACATTAATATACTGCACTGCTAGTATAGTTTATATATTACATATCAATGAATACATGGGTATAAATTAAATGCTTGAAAAAATAATTAAAATACTGACTTTGGGACTAGTTTTTGGGAGGGTTGTATTCACTCCAACCACACAAATTTAAGTTGCATCATGTAAATTAGTGTCATGCAACAATGCACTTCAAAAATAGAATATTACAGGGAAAAACATAGGTGGAAAATTTGCATACCATATCACTAGTTCTTGCACCTGTATCTTGTAAGAGTCTGCAGTCATTTCAGAAAATGAGGAAGTAATATTCTGATCTGGGCTGCAAAACTTTGACTGAAAGGCAGAGATATCCATTGTTCCAAACACTATCCCAACTAGCTAAAAGCTTTCTTCATATATTAAACCAGTGTATCATTGAGACAGGGTTGGCATAGCTCTATCCTCACCTCCATATAACTGCTTAACACATTCAGAAAACTTCATTTTTATGGAGGGAAGCACTGGAAAAACATGTCACCATCCGAACTGATTCAAGTCCAATCTCCTCCCTCCATGCTCTACTTATATGCAGATTGGCTCTTTACTCCAGTCTAAGCAAATGGCAGATTGAGGTGGCAGAATCCTGAGTTGGTAGAAGGAAATACAGTATATCACTGCTGGTAGCAGGCAACAAATGCTTTTTGAAGACTCCCAGTCTTCAACAATGTCATTTTTAAAAACAAGCATCTGATCAGGGCGAGAAAGTTTCCGGCTCAGCCTCCTATCTACTGGATTACTCTTCATTTGCAAGGATTGTTGCTCTTTGTAAAGGAAATGAAAACCTCCAAAAAGTTGACTCAACCTCCACAATCAAGTGGTGCAATCTCCTCTACCACCGTATTCTCCTCCATGGATAACTGAGAGTTGGGTTATCTTTGTTTTTAGAGTCAGAACGTACGATGAGTCATGGGAAACTATAGAAAATCCAATTAGCCCAGTCCCTCGCTCATTAATTTATACCAGGTTTCTAAGATTATTATCTTGGCGTCAAATCTATTCTTGCATCATGTATCTGTGTACGTACATAATGAAATATGTGCATCATTCTCAAGCTTCTGCAACTCTTGGTTAGATTCTCTCCCCCTTCCCCCATCATTATTCTAGTGTTTTTGTTAGCATTTGGTGTTCCTTTGCTAGTTCACTTTCTTTTTAAAGCCCCCAACCTCATTTGAGGAAATGCCAGTTTTTGCAGTTGACTAGAATTATTGAAATAGAAATATTATAACATTATAATAGAAATATTATTAGTGTGCATTCAGTATCTGTCATAAAGAAATTTGCTAACAATTACAAAAAATGTTTGTTTCCAAGAAATATATGTACAGGTACATGTATATGTAGTTTAAAAGCACTACCACTACAGAAAATTTCTGAATGTAACATTATTTCTTGAGAAGACTGATTGCGCTTCCTCAGCATGGTCCTAATCTGATTTCTCGAATGTTTACTTTAAAATGTGTGATAGAACATTCTGAATAAACTTTTCCTAAATTCTTCTTTGGAGTAGGAACTGGCAAAACACTCCAGTATTCCTGCCAAGAAAACTCCATGGACATGGGGTCATGAAGGGTCGGTCAGGACTATAACAACAGAACACACACACAAATTCTTCTTAATTATAGTGCCGAGGAAAACCAACACTAATGAGAAAGAAGGATGCTGTGTTACAGATATCACTCCAATAAGCTTCTAATAAATCTAGTTTCTCTCCGAAATTTGCAGATCTTTGCTAAATTGTTTTAAGTAAGAGACATGACTTAGATATCATTTCATATAACTCAAGAGGAAGCCCTGATATCATAAGTCCTTCTACACTTCAAAGGGAATGTGAAAACTCAGCCAACTTAAAGCTTCTTCCCTATTGCTGCTTTGCCAAGGATGGCCCTGGTATGCTCCTTCCATCCCTGGTGGGCAGGGATGATTGAGCTAGACATGTACTTCACATCAACCTCTTTTGCTTATAGGTCACTTTCTGGAGGGAGCTCCTGGCATTCCAAGCAAACGGAAGAAATGAAGGGGGCAGGGACTCTTGTCTAAATCCCCTTCTAATTTCATCCCTGAGCCTAGATGCTCAGATCTCGGTGGTGGCCAGGAGTACAGTACCTTTGCACAATTAAAACTAGGAGGCCAGCTACATCCATTTCTTGAGACATCAGATCTAGCAACTTTGACACATGCTCCTTGTTATTTCCAGGCTGCATGTCTGTAACACACTCTATGTGGGGCTGCCAATGAAAAGTGTCAGGAAAACTCAGTGGGTCCAAAATGCAGTAGCCAGATTCCTTACTGGAGCTAGTTTACAGGGATCACATAACCATTACCACCTTATTACAGCAGCTCTGCTGGCTGCCACTCAGTTTCCAGGCACAATCCAAAGTGCTGGTTTTAACCTATCAAGCCCTAAATGGCCTGGGTCCAAGATATCTCAAAGACTGTATCTCCCACTATGAGCCAGCCTGGATGTTATTATCATTAAGTGAGGGCTTTCTTTTCGGCCCACCACTTTCATAGGTGCACCTAAGGGAGACAGGAGAGAACCTTCTCTGTTGCTGCTCCCAGACTTTGGAACTCCCTCCCACAGGAGGCCCAACTAGACCCATCTTTGCTCTTCAGGCTACCCTTCTCCCAGTAACTAGCTACCTGTGCATGATTTCTGATTTTTAAAACACAGTATATTGTTATGCTTTGATTGGATTTTCAGTATTACTTCTCCTTTCCATTTCTGTATGTCCCATTTTTCAGTTTCATTTACTTATAGTACTTCTTGATCTTAGCTTTAATGTTGCCTTTTAATGGTGTAAGATGCCTCTTTTCTCATTGTTCTTAGCTTTAAATCTTGTCATTTAATGGTGTTAACCACCATTGTATTCTTATTGTTTTCAACTTTTAAATACAGTGGTACCTTGTATAAAGGAATTAATTCGTTCCAAATGAAATTATGTTAAGCAAATTTTCCTCTGTACAAATTCCCATAGGAATGCATTGAAAATGGAGTGATCTCATTTTTATGTTGTACAGATTATCTCCATAGGCGATTATGTTAAGCAAATTTCCCCTATCTCCGGAATTTTTTATGTTGTACACATTTTATGTTATACAAGCTGTTTGTTATACAAGGGTCCACTGTACTGCCTTTCAATGTTCTAATCCATCTTGGGTCCATTTTCAATTAGAAAAGTGGAGCAAAAATATTTTAAAATAAATAAATACATAAGTATCTGTTGAGGCAATCATGAGAGAAACATCTCTTCCAGTTCCCAGGCTACCTCTAATTATCACAATATTACTAATGATGACAATATGACTACTAGCATAATAGCAGGAATGGTCAACATCATGACTTGTATGGCCCAAAGGAGCTGCAAAAGCAACTGTATCAAACTCCTTACAATGGAGCGACATGTTTATCAATGCACCGTGCTATCATTCATAAGAGGGGGGAAATGAAATACAGTATTTGTGAATGGAAGCCAGGATTTCCTACACGAGGTGAAAGGCAACCCATGCGCTTGGCTCTTATGACTCTCACAGCTTGCTTCTATACTGTTTATCTGCAGACATCGGTAGGTGAAGTCTTGCACTGCACAGATATAAGTATCATTATTTATGGCAATCATAACTGCAGATCATGCGTCTTCCTCAAGACCTGGAAGGCAAGGGGTGAGGCGGACACGAGAAGACAAGCCTATTTGTGACCCAAAAACGTGAAGCTTTTCCTCAATGATCAGTAGGTATCCATCTGTTGAACGGGCAACCTCACAGAAAGGTTTGTTTGCTCACGAAGGTGTAGGGTGGCCCGATGTAGTGCCTTCCGGTAGGGTTTCTGTGACTTATAAAGATTTTTTTTTCTCGGCCGAGGGAAGATCAGAGAATCTCTCTCTCTCTAAGACTCCCCAGAGGGAGGCCATCACAATTCCGTCGGAAAATGGAGGTGGGCTCTCTCTCTCTCTCGCTCTCTCTCTCTCTCTCGCTCTCTCTCTCTCTCTCTGTGTGTGTGTGTGTGTGTGTGTGTGTGTGTGCGCGCGTGCGTGCGTGCGTGCAACCCCCCCCCGCACTCTCTTTCTCCCCAGCTCGTGGGGTGAGTGCGAGCATCCGTCCCTCCACCTGCCTGCCTGCCTGCCTGCCGCCGCCTCCCCCTCCACGATGATGGCCCGAGAGGGACTGAGGTGGGGCTTCCACCTACCCGGGAATCCTTCCGGCTCGCCGTCCTCCTCGTCGCCTTCGCCGCTCTCCGAGTCGCTCTTCTGCCTGGGCTCCTCCTGGGCGAAGTTGACCCCTCGGCTCTCGGAAGGGGCCCGGCGCAGCAGGTGCAGGCGCCTCCCGCCCCGCCCAGGCTGGCGCGAGGCGGCATGAGGAGGGCCGGCGTGATGGCGGGGGGACCCGTCGCCGCCCTCGCCTTCCTCCTCCTCCTCCTCCTCTTCCTCCTCCTCCTCCTCAGCGCCCAGAGCCTCCGCCTTGAGGCGCCCGAAGTACTGGAGGGCGAATTCCAGCAGGTCCCCCGGCTGGCTCCGCAGCACCTCCACCGTGAAGCCTTGCAGCAGCTCCGTCAGCCCCTCCGGGACGGAGATGCTCATCCCGGAGCTGCGGGGTGGGGGGTGGGGGTGGGATGTGGGGGCCAAGACGGAGGGTGTGTGTGTGTGTGTGGTGGGGGGAGAGCTCAGCGGGGTCCCGAGCCTCCCCCGTGCAGCGGGGCTAATGTCCGCCGGCAGGGGCGGGCGCGGCGTTGCAAAGCAAGCGTCGGCGAGGCGAGAAGTCCCGGGGCAAGGGTTGCTGCTGCTGTTGCCGTGGTTGCTGCTGCTGCTGCCGCCGCCCCCGGGGCTTCCCCCCCCCACACCCCCCAGCTGCGTGCTGCACCACCAGCCGAGGCGGCGGCGCGCGCGGAAGGAGCCCGTCCCGCTGCTGTCTGGAACCCTCCTCTCCCGCCCCCAGCACTGGGAGTGGGGGGGGGGGAGAGAAAGAGGGAGAGAGAAACCTCGCGCGCATGTGACCCGCGAAACCATGACAACCTTCTGCCGCGCGCGGCGCGCGTGCCGCTGCCGCCGCGGCCACCTTGCAAGTTGTGCACAGCACCAGCAGGAGGCGAGGCCGGGCGGGGCGAGAGGGGGCTCTTTCCCCTGCGAACACCTTTGCCCGGGAGCCCTGCACGATGGCGCGCCAGTTGCTAGAAAGGGGTTATTAGGAAGCAGGGGCTAGAGAGATGCCTACGGAGAGCCTAGCGCTGGATGGGGGCGGTGGGGGCGGCAAGGCACGATGCACGTCCTCAAGGACAGGATTTCGGTGTAGGTATTTCCCCACCCACCCCCACCCACCACCACCACCACCACCCCTTGAGCATGTGAAGCACGCCTCGTTGGCTAGAAACAAAACCCCTGGCTGTTTGGCCTTGTACAGCTCGATCAAGGGTAGGGAACGACGGCCGTGCTCCTTTATTTTGGATCTGCAGACGTTAGGCAGGAGGATGACGCGAAGAGATCACGTCTCTCCCCCCCCCCGCGCCTCCCAAGATCTCTTTGTGTATTTCTGCACAGGAGACAGTAATGCAAAGCGTAGAGTCAGAGCAATAGAATTTTTCCCCCCTGCTAGTCAGTTGGCAACCTTCCTCATCGCTTCTTCCTAAGGGAGCAGAAACACCCCGCACTCTTGCTGGGTTAAAGGGAAGGCCTTCTTCTTCTGACGTCAGAGGGTGCAGGTTTGAACATTTAAACACGAGAGCCAGGAAGGGTTGTCAGGAGAAAGACAGCCGCCCCTCGTGTGGGAAGGTGTCCTCCGACACGGCAGCCGCGCCGGGCGCCAACCGGGCCAGGATGCCCTCGGCTGGGTTTAAAAGAAAATCATCCCCCGAGAGAAGAGCGTGGAATAAAATCCATAGGGTTGAACCCCGCCCTTCCATCCTCTCTTTCCCTTACATTCACCCCCCCTTTCCTTAACAAAAAAAAAAAAAAAGCCAAGGAGGGACCACAAGACGCCAGGACCGAATTTCGCTTTAAGGTTTCGGTGTTTTTATGGGCGGGTTTGGTAGAAACCGGCCACCGCTGATCCCGTGGTTGCTCTGGTCGCTTCTAGGCTAGTTCAGTGCGCTAGTAGATTTCTCTCTAGGGCCAAGGGCGGAATTGGGGGGGGGGCGGAGGGGGGCTGAACAGATCTCGGTTGCCCGCCCCAGATCTCTAGCTTGGCGAAGGGCGACCTGTCCTGGTCCCATTCGTCAAGGATCGCCTCAACCACTGGAACATTCAGCGGGTCTGCTCCTTCACCTCTCAGGTCGCCAATCCCGAACTTCTCAAAACACGTCCTCCTGAACCAGGCTTTCCAAGTCCTTCCTCGATTACTATGGTATGCAAGCCCCACAATACGATTTTTTTCCCCATCATGATACGTAGTTGGCATCAGGCCGGGCCCCTTCGATCAATTGCATGGGAGGAGGAAGTGGGGGCGCGTGGAGGAAAGATAGAGGTAAGACTTCTTCCTGGCGTTTCCCAACGACGGGATGGAGGAGGAGACACGCACTGAAAGCGTCAACGTCGGGACGAGGAAAACCCCGCCCCTGTCCTCTTGCACGTCCTCCGGTGTTGAGCAGATGAGAAGGAAGAGGATGCCGGACGACGGGGCACGCTTGAGGAACCATGAGGCCCAAACCCTGCTCCCGATGCTATGTGTGTCACATTCTTGTAGGATACTTGTGGTAGTGGAAGAAGTTGCCCTGTTAGCCTGTTCAAGCATGACATAATAAAACAACACAATAAAACAACATAATAAAAAGTAAAGAACAAATAAAAAAAGACAAAAAGGTGGCAGGGCCTTAAAGAGGGTTATATTTCAATGTGAGCTTCCATGACAAGTCCACTTCCTCAAACATAATATTGTTAATGTTTACTGCTTTTTAAAATTGTTATCTATTACATTGTATTGTAGTAAGCTGCCTAGATGCCCTACGTACATCTGATCCCGCCTGGTTTCGGAAGCTAAGTAGGGTCGGCCCTGGTTAGTACTTGGATGGGCAACCACCAGAGAATACCAGGTGCTCTAGGCACCTGGAGTAGGAATTGGCAAAGCCACTCCAGTACTCCTGCCAAGAAAACTCCATGGACATGGAGTCACAAAGAGTCGGTCACGACTGTAACGACACAACACACACGCGTTGTATTGTAAACCGCAGAGAATGGCCTCGGCAGTCAAACAAGCAAATAAGATTTATAATATAGCTAGTATTTATTTATACATGGCATCAAAATACAGAGGTCAGGGTGTGTGGGTTGGTAAGAAAGTCATTGGGTACTTAGCAGTGGGGGTTGAGAGCCTCTTTGATATACAGGTTTATTCCACTGAAGCTCCTGGTAAGAACCTCTGCCATATATTGCAATGGTAGAACAACATGAATGTTAATTACTCTGAGGAGACTGGCCTTTTTACAATTGCTAATGCCTTTTCTTTTTAGGAGGTTGTCAGGGGTAATTCACACATCAGAATATATATATTATACTGCTCATTGAATTCAGTGAGGTTTAGTACTTCCAAGGAAAGTCAAGATTGCTATTGAAATGAGAGGGATTCAGCTTCTACTATAGACCAAAAGGGGGGAAACATACTTTCCTGTTGGTTATACTTTGTTACAGAATTTGTTCTGTCAGTTATACTTTGCTACCTGGGGCTGACTTTGAGGTTTATGCAGAGGCTCCAGCTAGTGCAGAATACTGTGGCCACATTAGTAGGAGGTGTAAAAAGAAACCAACATAATCACCCCTACGCTAGCTGCACTGCACTGGCTGCCGGTCTGGTTCCACATTGACTTCAAGGTTCTTATGATGACATACAAAGCTCTAAACGGTTTAGGACCCTGCTATCTGTCAGAACAGCTCCTACCACAGAATACTGCAAACAACACTCATCCCTCCCAGGCAGGTCATGTGAGGGTCCCAACCCCGAAGGAAGCCCACAAAACAACTACTAGGAATCAGGCTTTTTCAGTGGTTGCACCACATCTATGGAACCAGCTGCCCTCTGAGATCTGTCTGGCACCTACGCTGTATGTTAAAAAACAAAAAAACAGTTGAAGACCTGGCTGTTTAGACAAGCTGACCTCCAACATTCATCTCGTTGATCCCGGACTTGATATCTTTTTCCACCTCTGTCGTCTTGTTATATTACTGTATTTTAGATTCTTGGTTTTTATTTTGTTATTTTTGATTGTATCATGCTTATTGATGATTTCTGATTGTTTATGCTTATTGTTGGTTTTATATCATTAATGTGTTTTGTATATGTATAGTTGTTGTGTTATTTATGTTCCCATTTTGTAAACTGCCCAGGGTGACCTTAGGTCAGATAATCAGTATATAAATAAATAAATATTTTGTTATTGCTTTTAAAAAAATAAAATAACACAAGTAACATAATATTGTAAGTCAAATATCAGCTTCTAGAAGAGCAACTAAGATATTTTGTTGCACAGTTAAATATGGCTTGAAACATATTTAAAAGTCTTGGAGCACCTTAAAGTCCAGCCCATTTTCTTTTGGCATAAATTTCTTGTGTTAGAATCCATTTATTCGGATGCATTAAGTCCTGCCCTCTCTTAGCACAGTCTCTCTCTCTCTCTAGAGAGAGAGAGAGAGAGAGAGAGAGAGAGTGGCACAAAGAAGGATTATGTTAAATAGTAATAGGCAAAAAGTAAGGTCTATCACCAGTTTGAGTTTAAATGTATGCAAAATACTGTAAGCCTAGCGACCATTCACAGCCATTAACACTGAAATCTTAATAATGTTAGACTTTCTAAATAACACTACAACATGAGCATCTTAGTACCACAGTGATCCAAAAACCAACTGACAGATACACCTATCTGCATTCTTCAAGCTTTTATCCTGAACACACAACAAAATCAATTGTATATAGCCAAGCTCTTAGATACAACCGGATCTGCTCTGACCCACAGGATAGAGACGCCAAACTCACGGATCTACAAAATGCTTTTTTCAGACTACAATACCCACCTCGCATGATTAAGGAACAAATCAACAATGCAAGATGCATACCCAGAGATAACCTGCTACAGGACCGATCCAAAGGACCAAATGATAGAACACCACTGCTTGTCACTTACAGTCCACAAGTGAGACCACTGACATGCATCATAAATGATCTCCAGCCCATTCTTGACAAGAACACATCACTCTCCAAAGCTCTTGGCGGGAGACCCATACTTGCCTACAGACAACCTCCCAACCTCAAACAAATATTCATGCACACAAGATTAGAAAACAACAGCACGGACAATGGAACTAAACCTTGCCACAAACCCCGATGCCAACTACGCCCACACATCTACTCTGGCAACACAATCACAGGACCCAACAATGTCAAATACAGTATCAAGGGCAACTTCACCTGCTCTTCAACTAATGTGATCTATGCCATCTTTTGCCAGCAATGCCCATCTGCACTCTACATTGGACAAACAAGACAATCTCTAAGAAAACGCATCAACAGACACAAGTTTGACATAAGAAAGCATGATACATAGAAACCTGTCTCAAATCACTTCAGTTTACCTGGACACTGCTTGAAGGACCTGAAGGTCACAGTTTTGGAACAGAATCATTACAGATCAAGAATACAAAGGGAAACAGCTGAAATAAGGGTTATCAGATGTAGCTGCCAGATTATAATACAATACATACTAGCATATTATAAGTATGATTTTTAATCATTGCTGCAAGAAGTCAAGAAATTGCAACAAATTTCCATTTTTTTAAAATGGAGGATTAGGGGTCATAAAAAAATTTATATGACATTCCAGAAAAAAACAAATACTGTATTTTATATACTTATTGACTCCTAACCTGCCACACAGCTACCATTGGAAATTAAATTTTAGGATTTGGGGGGGGGGATTGAAAAGACGTGTATTTCTTCCTATAAAATTTAATTTCATACTACTTATAACCAATTCATTCATAAGGGATGCAGTAAATACTTGAAAAAACTGGCAAATTAAATTGATTTTTGCTCCTTCCCCATAAACCCCCTTCCTTTACTATGCCTTATTTTATAATGTTGACAAATGGACTAAGTTTTAATTATGGAAATATTGTGGTTTATATAAGTTATGGTATTTTTATAATAGCTCTGGCACCAAATCAGGGGAGCAACTTTTAAAATCAAGCAAGTACTGTACCAAATTATTCTCCTGGTTGCAAATATTTTGTTAGTTTTTCCTTCCCTTCCAGCAGTGAAAGTACAAGGCATTAGTCAATGAGCTGCATCAGAAACATTGCTACTAGCATCAGAAAAATATCCAGTGGAGACTGGCTTCAAAATTATATGAAATACTAATTGAATTTCACTATGGCAGTAAATCAGGCCCCAAAATGGTTTTGGAAAGCATTTGGGAATAACCACCTCTGATCTAAAATGGCAGGTTTTGTGGAACAAGGCTCTTCTGAGCTCAATCTCCTCAATATTTAAGGAGCATTCTATTAAGCTTCTGCCCAGATAATATTCTAGATATTTCTGTTTAAGTTATGTCAATAAAGAAGTTATATCAATAAACAATGTAAAATACTGGTATACAATTTCATATGTGATGGACATAACAGTACTGTCCAATCCAATTGCTCTGGTTCAGAGTTTTTACAAAAATAGAATCAGTCATATGGCAACAAATTATATGGTATGGTCACCAGATCTAGCTTTTCGGTCCTTACTTTCAGGCAGTGATGAACAGCTACTTCATAAACAGTTTTTTATCTTTTTCTATAAATTTGGAAATTGGCACAAACTGGAAGGGGGTGTAATAATTTATCTTTGTATAAACAGAGAAACAGAGATGGCATAGTGCTCTAATGGCAAAATTAACAAACCAGTTCAAATTACTTAAAACATCCTTATTCCCAAATGACTTTTTAAACACATGCTTTGCTCTTTTTAAAAAATGTTAGTAAGAATGACAAGACCTTATTTTTCCACCAGCCTCCCATGTCAGTATTTATTATGATACAGACTGCAATTGTGTGAAAGAACGATAGTAGATTATGCATTTCTAGTGTGTTAGTATTTTACATTTTGTTTTATAATAATGTAAAATGAACATGGGTTGGGGGGTGGGGTTACAGGGGGAAAAGCCTTATAAGCAAAGTACATTTTAAAACTACAGCTTGCAACTGCTACTAGGAGTCATCTCATAACACTTTGAGTGTACCAAAACTATTAACCAGAAATCAAGATTACAGAATTTGTAGACAATGACAGTTAACTTGTTGTATATCGTTTCCTGTAGTAGTGCTATCTTTCGGAGAAATATAAATAGTTGAACGCTAGGAAATTCAGCAATATGTTTATATTTAATTAACAAAAATTAAGATATTGTTCACCTCAAGTTAAAATATAGTAAAAATAATGGATATTGGTCTAACATTTTTTTTTCAGTTTTAGAAAACAGAACAGGACCTGAGTCAATGAAGGTTTGTATTAGATGAGAACATGTAGACTTTCCCAGATGTTGAAAGTCCTAAATTACTAAAAACAAGGTAAGATGAAACAAAAACAGTAGGTAAGAGTCATAAATACTGTATAATGGTAGGGAGGGCACACACAGTCATGAATGAATGAACCAAAGTTAATCACAGCTCCACGCCACTTTGAGCACCGGAAATCACAGAAGAGGGGGTGGTATAGCATCAGGTCTTTGCTTCAGATGCTGGCAACAACCACCAAATGGATTTTACATCAGGCTTGGCCACAAAACCTTTATATGACGGAAAACATTTTGGATATTTTGGTTGTATTTTGGTCCTGTATTTTTTCCTTAAGTACGTGCATACAGCTTAAATTGAGTTTTTATATACAGATGGACCGAGAGACAGACAGATAGACATAGATATATAGA
>JAHTLZ010003526.1:65570392-65585494 GCA_023846285.1 Phrynocephalus versicolor
GGTTGAGAACCACTGCTTTAGAGCATATTACACAAACCATCTCTATAGCCTCTGTTTAAAGGGAGTGTGTGTTAGTGGGGAACTTCCCTGTTGCTTACAGTGTTACAGGAACCAATGGTATCTATATGCTCCAGTGAGTCCTTTGTTGTCTCTTCTATTCATATAGTTCATAAACTGAGGCCAGTCCTTAACAAATGAATCAGCTTGCTTCCCACTCACTCTAGCTACCGTATTAGTCAATGTAATGCTACCTGCCATTAGAATTCCTCCGTGTAATTGAGACTCCTTTCAGGTCTTTCCAGCCTTTAGTTATACTGTAGTTTGTTTTGCTGCTCCCTAGAGGTGCCCTATTAAAGGTTTATGTAAGACTGCTTCATTTATATCAACAGATATGGCAAGTAGTGTGAGTTATATAGATGTAACTTATAAAGGAAGAAAAGGAACCTTTTATGCCGACTATATGACAATCAACAGGCAGCAAGTTTTGCAGATGTAACTGTTTTCAAGACTGAGCTTGCAGATACTGTAAAATTACCAGTTTATGTGCAAAGCCTCATTTGCTTGTAATGACAGGACACATACCATTGTGCTCAAGATATTCTCTGGCTTGCAGCCATCACATTTAACAGAGGGCACATTACTTTGTTTTCTCATCCAAGGAGCTTTAGCTGGCTTGCCAAAGTTAACTATTTTTAGTACCGGCGTGCTATGGGGTTGACATGCTCAGGAAATGATTATGATAATGTAATATGAATTCTTCTGAGGATCACTTTCCAGGATTTGAAAGGGTGCTTTTTTGTGTTGAAAGATCTAAGACCCTTCCTCTTGAATGGGATTTTACAGGGAGTTCAGATGGCATCATAGTCCCTGTGTACCTTTCTTATGCTTTCCATTTCTTCAGGTTGTTCTTACCCTGCAAAAAATCTATTGCTGTAAGAGGAAAACTCAGAATAATGGCTTCTTGACTGGCAGCACAAGTAGGTGTCTGGATGCATGAACAAGAGAGGTGTCAAAACATATCAGAAAGTGGCTGAGAGCAAGAATTGCACTTTTGATAATGATGCACTGATGAGAAAATGCTCCCCAGGTTCATCTTCAGAGCTTTATGTTGATTTCTTATCCTTCTGGGCTGGTCAATCAAAAGGTTAGCAGTTCAAATCCTTGCGACCGGGTGAGCGCCTCTTGCACGCCTCTTGCAGTTTGAAAAGCACGTAAACGTGCAAGTAGATAAACAGATGCCACTTTGGTGGGAAGGTAGAGACATTCTGTGCGCTTACACATTTAATCATGCCAGCCACATGGCTATAGAAATATGTCTACAGATAAACACTGACTCTTTGGCTGCAAATGGGGATGAGCAGTGGACTGAACTTCACTGTCAGGGGGAACCTTTACTTATATGAAGATGCTCAAGTTGAATGAGGAGTGAGAAGACGTGTACACGGACAGTCCTTGCCCAGACATTAGATAGAGAGGGAGAGCAAATACTAGTGTCAGAAGTATCACACACCCATTTCTTCCCCTTGGCTGGCAGATAAGTGTGTAACACCCCCCTCCAAGTCTTTTATATTTTAACAGTCCTGCTGCTCTCAGGTCCAAGAGAGGACACAGTTCCATCCCCAATGCTGACATAAAATCTAACTATCATGCCTGTTATTTTCTGTCTCTAGTGTAGTTACAGGATGCCATCTGATCCTTTGCTTTAAGCAGCCACATGCCTTGCCTACAAATTGGGCTATACTTTTTCTTCCTGTTACTTCCATCTTTCAGAAGCTTTCTGGGCATATTTTAATATCTCCTTCGTGGGGCCTGTCACTTAATGCTATATTTTCTACATTTCATTTGACTTTATTATTACTTCTTCCTTAATCTCAAGGTTCCATAAGTCAGTAAGCCTGGATTGCCATCTTGTACTGTGCCTGAGAGTCTGAAGATGGTGGGTATGTAACATTGTCTCTTTAAAAAAAAATAGAAACATTTATAATGGGATTTAAACTGAATGTAACACCATTTTGTGTGTGTATGAGAGAGGGGGGATAGGAGAAAAAGGATTTTACAGATCTGAAGCTGTGTTCCAAACACATACGGTTTGTAACACAATTTATTATATGTATTTAGATTTACATAAAGTGAGATAACTGATAATGGGGGCT
The DNA here is from genome assembly GCA_023846285.1 of Phrynocephalus versicolor. Taxonomy (NCBI): domain Eukaryota; kingdom Metazoa; phylum Chordata; class Lepidosauria; order Squamata; family Agamidae; genus Phrynocephalus; species Phrynocephalus versicolor. The sequence goes on from JAHTLZ010003526.1 coordinate 65,572,546, forward strand.
ATACATGTCTAATTTCTCCATCCATGATGGCAGTGTCAAGATATTAAGTTATCTGCAGCTTGGAGTGAAACTGTGATAGAGGCACCATTGTTCCTATTCCCATCTCCTACAACCTACGCAGATTCTAATTCCCTCCAGTCTCACCAGCACCATCAACTGCATCTTTAGGGTAAAAGATGCATCACAAAATGTGGTATCTTCTGCATTTCTGCTATCCCTGTAATGTGCAGTCTTACATGCATTGGGTAGAATAGACACTTGATTTAAAATGGCTCCCTTTCCTTTACAGGAGGATTCCTTTAGATATCTGAACAATAACATAAGATTAGAAAGGAAGATTCACTGCTGAATTTTAAAAATTTTCTAAAATAGGAATGGATAACCTGTTGTCATCCAGATAGCATTAGACAAAATGTTTTCTATGCTGTATAAAAGGAAAACTTGTGTGAAATAATAGATCTGACTTCAAGGAAAGACAGACATAAACTTAACTTACTATCGCTGATGTACTTTTTCCCTGAACCCTTGATGTTATAAGGGGAAACCCATACCTACTATTCCCTTGGTATGGAATCTTTTCAGTGCTACATACATTTAAAAGGAAACTACGGCTGACAAAGTTATATTTGTAGGAAATTCTTTAATTAATCATATATATAATCCATTGCAAAATGAAAATACATGATTTTAAAAACTAAGGCTAGAGATATAGTGCAAATAATTGAGGATTAAAACCCAAACAGACACCATTGTTAGAAAACATTTTTCTATTGAATCCAACTTCAATATCCTAGGTATAACTGATACATGAAAAATGATGTGTACAGCCAGTTTAAAAATACAAGAAACAAGTCAAACAGCCTCAAAGAATTACATTTTTCCAGTCTATATGTGAATTTCTTTGTTAAAATATGAACGGCAGGATTACTTGAGCAAACATGGAAGGGGGATTTTAAAAAGTCTATTATTTCTTTTATAATGTTGAATCTACATGTCTGACATATTAATGAACTGTTATTCCATGTAATATATAGAAACAAATATTTCAACAGGCTATGTCCAGGTTCCAGGGGTGCACTTCCAATAGCTCCCTCTACTTCTGCAAAAAATCAAATAATTATTCTTCCTTGAAATGTCTTGGGCATCCTTAAACCCACTCTAGTGGAAAAACACCTGGTGGAAAGGTTTTGGCTTAAGGCAGGAATGTGAAGGGATGAAACTCCCAGTTTGAGCTGGTGTTAGATACAGAGGTACAAATTAGATCTTGAACCATGTTAACTTTTGGAGATAATAGATACATGTATAAAATCATGTTTTTAGAGTTTGAGAATTATATTTTTAAACCACAGACAGTTTTTTCTACTATCAGCAATGTTCTTATAATTGTACATACACAGAACTGGTCACAAATTCCAGCATCTCATCAGTGAAACCATTAATATACACAGTATATTCAGTTCCTATTTAATAATGATAAGATATTAAATATCAGTTTTTTTAATCAAGACTGTTTTCAAGAGATTAAAAATAGACCAAAACGAATGTGAATAACAGTGACTAAGATTTTATTTATTATAGCCAGAGTCCACAGAAGCAGCTGATCTGATTTAAATGTCATTGATACATCTTAGAATTTCTATTTTTGAAATGCAGGCAAGCTCTTGGACAGGTCCATGGTAACTTTCTAGACTGTGGCAGTGGTGTATGTTTAAAAAGCAAAGAACTATTTAAAAATGCCCTGATACAGTTGAAATAAATATTTGTCAAGAATTTCAAAATGTGGTAAATAAATAACAGAGGGAAGAACTCTTAAATCGTGTCTCTTCCAGAAACTGGAAACTACAGTGTTTTGGCTGCCAGAGAAATTAATTTGTTTATTTCAGTTTGTGTGTAATATCCATCCTAATAAAAGATAACATTTACTGAGATAGTTTACACAGGCATAACATATCCTTTACCACTTTCAATCCTTTAATAATGCTAAAGAGGAGAGTCTTTTGGCAGGATTTTGAAAACAGAGAAAACATGTTAAAAGGGACTGTTAAGGAAGCAATGCCCTTAAAAGCATTAAATAGCTTAAAGAGAAAAAGAAAAAAGTACTGTTTTAACATATATTCTGAATGCCCCATAGCGCTCAGAATTTTTCAGAGGATCTTTCTGTCTGTCTATTATCTATACGAATGAATGAAGACATGAGATAAAAAGCACGCCTTTTCCTTTCCAGTGATATCACCTAACTCAGGGGTGCCCAAACTTTTTGTACGGAGGGCGAGATTTGGTGGCTGAGAATGTGTCACGGGCCAGTTGCTCCCCGACCCTGCCACCCCACTGCAAGCCCCACCCACTGATCCCTTGCAACCCCACCCACAGGAAGGAAGGCAGGGACCAAGGGAGGAAGAGAGGAAGGTGGAAACCAAGAGAGGAAGGAAAGAAGGTGGGGAACAAGGAAGGGAGGGAGGGAGGGAGGTGGGGATCAAGGGAAGGAGGAAGGAAGGAAGGAAGGAAGGTGGGGACCAAAGGAAGAACAGGGAGCCATGGCCACAGGTCACCCCTTGGAAGAGGCAATCTGTGCAACCTTGCACCCCCCCAAGCTCCCCAGCGGTGGCAACAGCTCACCCACCAGCCCACCCCAAAGCTCCTTGGCAGTGGCAGAGGCCCGCTGGCCTGCCCACCCCCACACATTCCCCTGTGGTGCCGGTAGCAGCAGACCGCCTGTCCATGCAGCTGCCCAAGCTTCCCAGCGGTGCCGGTGGTGCGGCCTGCGCGATCACTGCCCCGCACATGCGCCCAACCTCACAATGTTCCCGGCTATGCTGGTGGCCGCGGCCCACCTGTGCGCCGCCCTGCGCGCATGCACTGAGCTTCACAAGGTCCCCAGCAGTGCCGGTGGTGGCACCCTGGCCTGCACCCCCCCCCCGTGCGTGCCCAGCCTCACATGGTTGCTGGCGGTGCCGGTGGCAGCAGCCCGTATGATGGCTGGCCGGCCAGTCGGCCGAGCCCCACAAGCTTCCCGGTGGTGCTGGTGGTGGCCCACCCCCTCACCCGCCCACCCAGCCCCGCAAGATTCTGCTCACCGGCCGGCCAGCCCACCCAGCCCCTCAAGCTTCCCGGCGGTGTCAGTGTTGGTGGAAGTTCTTTTTTTTAAAAGGGGGGTGAATGAGGGGGAGGGAGGGGTGGGCCAGCCAGTCACAGACCACTCAGAATGGCCTGACCGGCCGGATTTGGCCCCCGGGCCGGACTTTGGGCAGGCCTGACCTAACTTCTATTTTAGTATGCTTTAGCAAATTTAACAACTGTGGCAAAGGGTGAAAACAGGGACCACCTCAACAAAGCCTTTGTCTATATTAAATTATTATGGCAGTTTGGCAAGAGGGTATACCACAGAAAGTCTTCTAGATAGTTTTGTTTATAAGCCATCAAAAGAAACAGAAGACTGGCTGCTCATTGTGGCTATAGTTATGTTTGTGTAAATTCCATGACACAAGGCTGATGATGTCATCCACCAGGGAAATTATTGAGAAATTAAACATCCCCCCACCTCCAGCAGCAAAGCCCCTATATGAGTCCCGAGCAATCTTTTTTATTATCAAGAATCTACAGGGGCCAAGGGACAGGGGGTTAGTATTTAATTACCAAACATTGCTACGGCCAGGATGACTTCACCAGCAGTACTGAATGACTTGTGGGACAGAACTTGCACAAACAAGATTTCAATTTATTGGTACAGGTGTCAGCATCAAGCCGAATGTTTCTCTACTCCCTGTTTGATTCCAAGCACAAGATGCAGAAACCAATTGAACTGCACCGTCCACCCTTTATCCCTACAGACTTCAATCTGGTCTAGGAAATACTTTTTAGCATCTTCTTCATTTTTGCCAACAGTCAGTGCATCGCGGATGTATTCGATATCTTCTTTGCTTGTGAGTTGCGGCATTCCAGTCATCAGCATCATAGAAAACAGGATGATGAGAAGGTTTGTGTGATTCCGAAGAGCAAGATAAGCCCTCACACAAATCTCCTAAATGCAGAAGACACAAGAACAGTCATAGGAGTAGAAAAATTCACTGAACTCTGCGTTGAGACTGGTTTTCTGTCTCTTTTCCAGTCATTTATTTCAAGAGGAATGGTTTTCCACCCTACCAGTGCTCTAGTGCAACAGCACTCAGAGGATCAGAAACATTTAAAAAGGGAGACTAGAGAGACGTAAACAGTTCTATTGAACTCAGTTTAGTTGTAACAAGATTTAGAAATGATTATTTTGTGCACATGGGTATATATATTGACTGGTTCCTTGGAAAACTGCAGATCTAACTACCTTTTAGTGAAGAATTATTTCTAGATTGGATTTATTAGCCACCCCCCGCAAAAAAAAAACCAAAAAAAAACCCACCTGAGACTTTACAGAGGATTCAGAAAAAAATCTGAGGGACATTTGGTTCATGTGCATTACCAGACAAGCTTCCTCTGGCCTCACTGCTGTCCAGTACAAGGTTCATTGTATATTATTGGATAAGATAAGTGAGAAGAAATGGGTAACCTATAAAGGACACTTGCCTGCCATTCGGCATTTTCACTGAGGAATTCCTGGCAAGCTTTCCCTGGAATCCCAAGTGGCATCAGTGGTCCGCTCTGCACATTATCACATTAGGCGGATCACCCAGCTCCGTGCCTTCCTGGACCCCGGTGCTCTCGCTACGTTGGTCCATGCACTCGTAGTCCCAAGATTAGACTACTGCAATGCTCTCTATGTGGGTCTGTCTTGGAAGTTGATGTGGAGGCACCAGATGGTGAAGAATTTGGCGGCCAGATTAGTAACTGGGTGGAGTAAATTCCATCATATTACTCCCACACTGGCTGCCAATCCGTTACCACATCGACTTCAAAGTTTTAATGATGACATTCAAAGCCCTAAATGGTTTGGAACCTTGCTATCTGTCAGAGCAGCTCCTACCACAGAATACTGCCAGTTGTACCTGATCATCTCAGGCAGGACACTTGAGGGTGTTGTTGCTGAAGAAGGCTCGTAAATCGTTGACGAGGAACCAGGCTTTCTCAGTGGCAGCCCCTCGACTTTGGAATCAACTTCCCCTTGAGATTTGTTTGGCCCCCTCGCTGTCTGTTTTTAAGAAACATCTCAAGACATGGCTATTTAGGAAGGCTTTCCCTGGTTATTAGTTTCTCCCATTATGTCTCACTAAGCATTTCTTTCTTGTCTATTTTGGTCTCTCTCTGATCTTACTGATCTGATTGATTTAGTATTTTTTTTTGTTTTATATTGAATTTTTAATATATTATCATGTTTAATATACCTTTTAATGTACCTTTTTAAACCTTGTAAATTTCCCAGAGTGGCCTTTGCTGCCAGATGGTGTGGTATATCAATCAATCAATCAATCAATCAATCAATCAAACAAACAAACAAACAAATAAATAAATGTGTCTGATGAGATGGGGAAGAAAACTCTTACTATTTCTAAAGCAGCCCAACAGTAATAATGTTAAACATACATGGGGTGTGTTTTTACATGTGGCAAAACATATGTTAAGGGATAGTTGGCTGACTAACTCAGTAATTTGGGTATTAAGCTGTGAGGCCCAAGGTTGGAAGTTTGATTCCCCACTATGCTTGCTGTGAGAATGGGCCACCTGCACAGCCTTGTTCAATCTCAGGGTGCCCTTGAAAGAAGGGAACAGCAAACCACTTCTGAGTATTCTCACTTTAGAAAACCCTGGGAAGGCTCAGCCCATGTTGGAATCAACTTGATGGCACACAATTGTGATTATTATTATTATTAAGGGATAGAGAGCATTGCTGTAGAAAGATACCCGGTTCATATTTTTTAATTTTGAGGGGGATTATAGTCTGCTGCCAAAGAGAAGTAACATATATCCTCTGAAGAATGTAGTTTTTAAAATAATAATTTCATCGTTTTCTTGCCTTCTTTCTGTTGTTTCTGTGCAGTTAAAAATCAGGCACTTGGTCCCCCTTGTTTGGGTGGTTCTGCATTATGACTGGCTTTTATATTTGAAATGCTACACATTACACTTGGAAAGTTCACAATTATGCTTCTAACAAAGTTTGGGGGGAGGGAGGCTCAGCCAATTTCACTGTACACTGGTTGCACACTGACAATAAAGGTTATTATTATTATTATTATTATTATTATTATTATTATTATTATTATTATTATTATTATTATTATTATTATTATTATTAGTTTTCTTCAGAACTCTAAATCAAGTAAAGATGGTATAAAATATGTCAAAAATGTGTTTCTGTACCTGAAAATTTTGGAAGCGTGGACTTGTTTTCTTTCCAGAGGTTCCCATGACATAAAGAAAATCTGGCGTCAATACAAAAGGAACTCTTTCCTTATTAATTCCTAGGAAGCTTTTGTAATTTCCAAGAATATGGCCAAAGTCAATATGAAAAAGATTGCCTTCAGAAAAAGAAATCAATATTATGCTCAGTGATAATTAAAAAGACGTTTCTCCAGGTGCAAAACAGCTGTGGTCCTCTACACCATTTTTTGACCTCGGTATGTCATTGGCAAAAATGGATATACAGTTATTCACTTTATTCTTTCCCTAGAATAAGAACTCTAGTTTTGACAAAATTAGTTTTTCTATAACTCAATGACTACACTTTATGGCTTCATCCTCTTCTTGTTTGTAGGGAATCCAAAAACTGAAGACAAATGCTGCTTAACAGGACTAGCAGTGATAAGATATGGACAGTGATTTCAACACTGTATAAATAAATCTATTACATTTATTTCTATATGGATGGTCTGGGGGGATTTGAATAATTCAACTTCAAGTAGGACAAAAACAATTGTGAGAAACAACTCAATTTATTTCATTCTGCAATTCCCAGAGCTGTTATGAAACTTATTTTTAAAGACCTATGAATCAATGATCTTCCTTCCTTCCTTCCTTCCTTCCTTCCTTCGGTAAAATGTAGGACAACAAGAAAACAGTGGCATGCACCTTGCCTTAATGGTGGGGTGATGGGCAATATTGGCTCCAATGGCTGACATGCTTTGCTGGTAGTAAGAGCTATGCTATGTGTGTTGGAAAGCTAACCAAAAACATGTTGTGTGTGCTTCTGCACTTGCCTTCACACCACTGTCATTTAATGCTAGTTTTCACTCTTTAATCTTCCACTCATTCATCAACAGTTTCCCCCTAATGGATAAGATCAGACTGTATGTCCCTCTGTAACATGAACAAAATGGTAGCTTTTAAAAGTAGAATTCATTGGACATGATCAACACCAGGGTGTAAACGACACAGATTTTGACCAACCTCTGAATTTAACCAGAAAGTGATGTCACTTAACTTGTAATTATCATTCTTATTAAACACTCACCTGCTTCGGTAATCATAATGTTGTCATTATGCCTGTCACCTATTCCAAGTACAAAGGTTGCCACACAGTAACCAGCACAAGAGTACACAAATCTTTCCACTGCTGCCTGAAACTAATAGAAAGTAGCTGTAAGGACATGGGTTTTGTTTTTTTGGGTTTTTTGGTACCAAATTTCACTAACAGAAGAACATAATGCTTTTTCATCACGAATGTTAATCAATAATAGATTACAGAAAACTTTGTTTTCAAAGATTTGCATATAGCCATCAGGCAATTCACCATGTGGGTGTAGGCAGTAATCTTCCTTACATATAGGAGAGACATGTCTAAAGAGTGTCTGTCCTATATATGGGTTTTAATTGGATATTCTCCACTTCCTAGTACAGTGGTACCTTGTATAAAGGAATCCATTTGTTCCAAATGGAATTATGTTAAGCAAATTTTCCTTTATACAAATTTCCCTTAGGAATGCATTGAAAACGGAGTGATCCTATTTTTATGTTGTATGGATTCGCCCCATAGGCGATTATGTTAAGCAAATTTCCCCTATCTCCAGAATTTTTTATGTTGTACAGATTTTATGTTATACAAACTGTTTGTTATACAAGGGTCCACTGTATCTTCCTAACTTAAGAAGGTTGATGTTCTTGTATGCTTATCATTATGGCCATTTTACAAATGACTGAACAAGAAAGGAACATCAATAAAGCGAGCAAAAGAACATATTAAGCTTTTATCAAGTCACAGATTAGGTTTTTAAAAGCCACAATTTTTTAAAGAAAAAAAACACCACTGATGTGAAGCAAGTACTGTGCATTAAAAGTAGCAGAGTTTACATCTTGTTTTACTGTTTTCATACAATGAAGGGCTAGGGTACATCCATCAGATACCTGAGGGAGCTTTCCAGCTAGGCTGTGACCTTACTTCTGCAGCCCTCATCCCAAGGATGAGAACAAGAGAGAAAAAAGTTTTGTTTGCATAGACATGGACATATGGGCTCCCTGCAACCAGTTTTTTTAAAAAAACACTGATCTTGATATATAGGGCATATTTGGTAGAGCCATAGAAAGAGAAACAGATGCCTCCCATTAGACATTTCGACCAACCATACAAGAGCTCTGATGAAGCAGAACTGTTGCAGTGAGGAATTCACACGCACCATATTGACACACAACCTCATCTAGAACTGTTATGCATAGAAGAAAGTTAAGAATAATCACCTTTTCTTCATTTACGCACTTCTCTTTTAACCACTGGTTTAGTATTTCATCCTTAAATGCTCCAGTGTTTCCCACTGTGCTCTGCTGGATTTTGGCAATTGTAGTAGCATCTTTTACAATTTCAATCATTCCTATGCAGAAAAGGACAGCAATAACATTCTTATTACTAGTTTGTATACAGCATCCTTTCTGTCCTAAACATTCAGATGAGGCTGATTAGGGCAGGGAAAATAAGAAGTGTGTACCATCAGAAATATCATGAGCAACAGCCAGTATATTCCAATTTTGTTTGTGCAATTGTACAACACACATACATGGATGAAAACAGTGGAGGCACTAGCTGAGGGGAAAACTTAATTTCTCTATCAGAAATGAAACCGATCCAAGTACCTAGTGCAATCAGGTGGCAGGAAGGCTATTTATGATCAGAGGCGTAACTAGGGAGGCAGAAGGATACATCTGCCCTCAGGCGCAGCAATCTGGGGGTGCCTGGAGGGGGTGCAGGAGAAGGAAGCCATGCACCCTCCTGCCATCCAGCAGTCCTCCTTTCCCCTAAGGCTTGGTGATGGCGTCGCCTCCTCCACCCGTGCACCAGGTGAGCAGTGAAGCAGGCAGGCAGGCAGGAGCACGGTGGCCGCAGCGCCCTCCTCCTCCTCTTCCTCGCCTTGGTGGGAGATGTGTAAGGCGTGCACACACCCACACACCCATCCACCCACCTGCACGTGCACCCACACGCACCCACCCCATGCCCACAGGGTTCGAGCCCCCGTTGCTGGGTGGGTGCGATGTGGGGGACAGGAACGGTGCAAAATGGTTCCCAGGCGCTATGCCTCTGTTTATGACACCGAAGCACAATATCCAAGTAGCTTTAGATGTTGTCAGATTGATTATAAAACTCATCGGCTCTACTTATGAGAAGGCACGTCTGCGTAAAACAGACATAGAGAACTTTTGTTCCTCTGAATGCTTTGGACAACAATATATACAATCCTTTACAACTGGCCATGCTGGATCGGGAGGATGGAAGTTACTGGCCAACACATCCACACAGCCAAAGGCTCCCTACCCCTTGCATACGATATTCATTTGTGCAGCCTGGCCAGGAGTACGAGGTGAAACTGGTGTCCAGGTCACAATTCAGTACTGACTGATGTATTCTGATGAGGTAGAGGAATTTACACAACACTGACAGAAGTTGATCGGTTTCATAAAATATTTTTTATTTATTTCTTTAGTCATTGCCCTCAGCCTAGAATGCCTCCTCAGGAGCAAAGTTTACGAAAAGGCTGACCGGCTGTAACAGAGAACCAGAGAGAACCATACTCTTTCTGCCACAGCAATGTTCTCAAAGACAGGTTACTGTAATGTGCGTTACCTATTTTGTTTCCTGTAGAAATGCAACCGTATGGCAACAAATATAAATCCAAAGATTCTTCTTCCCAGATTGATTCCATTATTCGGAGTATCTAGTAAAAACGATACGAGATAGGCAGGTATGCAACCATAATTATTGATATAAATTTTCTTTAAAAAGTTACAAATATAGTGGAAATCCTGTTTGTTTTGCCATATGCATGACTGTATACTGCCATAATTGTATACTGCTCCTTCCTTCCTGTTTGCATGAGGAACATCCAGTATTCCCCTGCTCAAGTGGAAGTCCTACTTTTAAGGGACTGCTATCTGTCTTAAACAGCTGCAAGCTGGAGATAGCATAGGCCACTATATCCACAGAGAGATTATACACTGTGATGCCCAAATGGATTTGGTTTATATTCATTTTAACAAGCAATACCAGTTGGAAGAAAGAAGCTTAGCTTACCAAGAAACCTTTAAAGCAGTATTCAGAATCTAAGGCTAGATATAAAAACCTCACCTCCGTGTAGGTCCTCATACAATTTTAATCACTCTATATAAGACAGATGTGGTTCAAGAGAAAGGCTGGAATGAGCCTTCTGAAATTAACCATCCACACCGGTTTGTGCCTGTTTGTGGAAAAGCCCAGTTAAGAGAGACATGAAATATATCATTTTATGGGAATGTGGCTGCAGTACCATCCACGAAAGGGAGGAAATTGTAGGCATTTACAGAAAGAACAATACTGCCTAAAAATTTGCTCCTATCATTGACTAAGAGCCTTTTCACATGACCCCTAAGATCCGCTAGCCACTTAAATTCGGACCAGAGATCTTGGGGGCTTGTCGCTGTTCCTGTGTTCCCACCCCCTCCGCATTCCTGGCTGCTGGCTGCGTGAGGGGAGGGAGAAAAAAAAGTAAGAAAAGAACGTGGCTCACCTCCTCTGCCGCCTGGCTCTTGCCCCCCGCAGCATTCCATTCTCTTAAGTAGCTCTTAAAGGGGCGGGGGGCCAAAAAACAACAAACAGAAGGGAGGAGAGCCCGGCACTCTTAAGTTACATCCGCATCAGGAATTCTTCAGCCCTGGAGAGCAGGTACTTGAAAAGTGCACTGGGACACGCTTAGGTGGGCGTGGTCGCACTTAATTTTCTGTAAACTCTGGAGCTGGTGGGGAAACAATTTTAAGCTCCGGAGCTGGGAGCCATTTGCCGCGGAGTTTAGGGGTCATGTGAAAAGGCTCTAACTGGGTATAGGAGAGAAGGTGATACAATCTGGCTTATCCAGCAGCTGCAATTAGATGGATTCTGGCCTGTTCTAAAACCAGATTAGACATAGATTAGAAACGGACACAGACTCAACAGTGCCTTTAATCAAGAAACAAACAAGGCTTACATTTCCAGTATCAAATGTCTGAAGCCACCACTGTTGGTGTTTAAACTTCAGCTAAGACAAGCAGCTCCCCAACATGCATAATACTGTAACGTTCTATAACAATACAGTGGACCCTCGTATAACAAACGGTTTGTATAACATATAATCTGTACAACATAAAAAATTCTGGAGAGAGGGGAAATTTGCTTAACAGAATCACCTATGGGGCGAATCCGTACAACATAAAAATGGTCATGATTAGAAATTACTCCATTTTCAATGCATTCCTATGGGAAATTTGTATAAAGGAAAAGTTGCTTAACAGAATTTCATTTGGAACAAATTAATTCCTTTATACAAGGTACTGTATAACTTTTTAGAGAAGTGGTTATCAAGAGTAAAACCCATGGCAAGCACCGGCCTCTTCCCATGGAAAACAGTACTACTTATAAAAGTATCATCCAATGAATAGATTGACTGCATGATGGAAAAATGACAGGCAATCCAAAGGCCTTGCTTCCATCTTGTGAACCAACGAGAATAGGTCTCAAAGAATTCACTTAGTTTCCAATCGCTCACCACACAGATAATACCTGTAAAATAAGCATGTCCTGCCGCAGGTCATCTCCGTGTTTGAAGATGATCCCAATGGTTTCATTGGATACTGATGTAGGATCTGCACACTTGAATTCTAGCCAAAGTGGTTTTTTCTTGGATGCCATTACTTTACATTTTTCTATCTGTAAGAGATACATTTCATATATTTACTGACTGAAAATATGTCTTTTTAAAGTCATCCGAAAAGAGGTCAACCCACCTATTATGTTGCCCTCCTCTTTGTCTGTTGCCTTTAATTTCTTCCAGTGTTATTGCTAAGATCTCTATGAAACCCTTAGAAACCAACTATACAAGAAAGTTCTAGTCCCTCTCCAAGGACCTAAACGGGCTTCCTGCAGTTTTCTGTACAAAATCGTCATTTACTTTGACTGTGACCTGTATTCCAGAAGCGTTCCTTACATTCCCAGTGACAGTGAAGTCCATCACACTGACCAGGACCTGATCCCTGAATTAATTAACAAACCGTTTGGCAGTCCCATTCCCATGTTAACAGACCATTGTCACTTTTTAAAATTATCTGTATCCTTTCTTAGTGCATCTGAGGAAGTGAAATTTGATCTATGAAAGCTCACACTGAAATAAAATAGTCAGTCGTTGAAAAGCTGTAATATTGTGCTGTTTTTCTTTTCTTTTTCCAGCAAACTTGGACAGACAAACACGGTGACATTTTTTGGAATTTATCCCCATTAGTGACCCAGAGTATTTCCAGGGAGTTTATGTGAGAATAAGAGCCCAGATACCTGGGAATTTGTCCCCCATTATAGCACCCTGTAGGAATGTCGACCGCATGACATTCTTGTTAAGAGTACTCCAACCCATCCTAGATTGATTTGGAGTCTGCTGTCTATTTGGACTGATTATACAGTGGTACCTCGTATAGCGTAAGACCCGTATAACGTAAAATCCGTGCAACGTAAAAAATCCACGGCCCCCCCTTTCCCCCCCATGGCCTCCGCTTCTCCCCCTCCTCCTCCTCCTCCTCCTCCCCCCAAGAACTCACCAGCTCCCTCCCC
>JAHTLZ010003526.1:65585504-65608194 GCA_023846285.1 Phrynocephalus versicolor
ACTCACCAGCTCCCTCCCCTCCCCTCTGCGAACTGCCTCCCGCCTCCTCCTCCTCCTCCTCCTCCCCGCCGCCAGAGGAGGACTCGGACACGTCGCTCCCTCCGTTCCCACCTCCGCCGTCGAGGGAGACCCCCAGGCCGCCGCCGGGGCCGCCAGCAGCAGCAGCAGCAGCAGCCCCGACGCTCATCTCTCTGCCGAATGCGATCCGGGTTTCCCACCGAAGGGGGACCGTTTTCAGCGGCGCACTCGGTGCGTCGCCTTAAGTTTCCCACGAGAAACAAGAGTTCCGTGCCAGAGCTAAGGAGGAACGGAAGGCTTTGGGAGCGCTGCCGCCCGTGTGTGTGTGTGCGTGCGTGTGAGTGTGTGCGCGCGTGTGTGTGTGTGTGTGTGTGCGCGCCGAGCCAGCGGGTGTGTGTGTGTGAAATCCGCCACCCTCTCCCCCCCTCGGAACAAAGTCCGCCGCTGGTGCGCCCCTCCTGCCCTCCCCCCCCTCGGGGGCTCCGGCAACAGGTGAGGGGGGGAATTCCCGGTGCGGTTCCCCAAGCCCCCCCGCCCCAGGCCAAGTGGCCCACCCCACTCCCTCCCCCCACCCCCGCGGCCACCTCCGTCCGACCACCTGCGGCCGGCTGGGAAAGAGGGAAGGAAGGAGGGGAGAGGAGGGACAGCAGACACGGAGGGGGGTGAGCCACCCGCCCGCCCCCCATTGCCCCAAAAAACCGCCCCCATTGCCCCAAAAAACCGCCCCCCGTGCCCAAAAAAACCCCCCATAGGAATGCATTGAAACGGATTAAATGCAGTTTCAATGCATTCCTATGGGAAATGACAATTTGTACAACGTAAAACTTGTATAACGTAATTTGTTCTGGAACGAATTAATTACGTTATACAAGGTACCACTGTAATTGGTCCAAACAAATATGGTTTGTTGCTGTGCTGTCGCCTAGACCACGCAAGTGTAGGGTGGTGTGGTGTTTTCTTCCTACATGTCAGTAGTGATGTCTATAGGAGGGCATGATTTGACATCCTCCGTACTATTTTGAAATGAAAAGTGCATTTTATGTTGTTTCATGGTTTTTAAAATTAAACATATTCTCACTATTGTGCATCACGGAAGTGTCACGTCAGTAAACATTTTTTTAAGAGAAGGCGAAAAGGAACAGAGTGGAGCTGAGACATGGCGCTCCATGTCTCCCCTTTTTTTGTGCATAAAATGAAGTACTAATGGACCTCTATAAGGATATGGAAGCAGGCTGTTTCCCAACTGGCCGACAAGTACTGCAAAAGAGAAGGCAGGGCAAAGGGAGAGAGAAGTGGAGGGTTACACTGCAACCAAATGGATCAAAAGGGAGCAACCTAATGCTAACATGCTGTTGAGCAGATCGCAACTACAGGGCTAAAAGAGGGATTCCCATGTGAACAGAAGGAGTGATCTAACCAAGTGCCACCATTCCAAATCGACTTAAGTATCTCCTTAATGCTAACGTAGCTCTACCCTAACTTTCACCAGAGTGAAATTTACTTCCGAGGAAACATACTAAGAATTAGGCTTTAAGAGAGTTAAGGCTTGCGGTGGGAGGAAGAAGAGGGTAGAGGTTCATGGTATAAGAGCAGCAATGAAGTTGTACCACATCTTGAGATCTAGCATAATGTTGCACCCTAGTAGTTTCAGGAATTATTAACCTTTTGATGGGCTGAATTACTCCTGAAAACTCGAAATAAAAAAGAAAGGGTCAATCAATGCCTTTGCTTCCAAGAGTCATGAATTCTTGGGAAAGAAAGTCTACTCTGCTTCAACTCCTCAACTCCAGAGTTTAAAGAGATTATTTTGACTCTAAAGTGGGATTAACTGGAACTAAAAACTTCTGCCCCTAACTAGAACTTGCAAAAATTATTTTTGGACTACGACTCCAAGAATCCCCCCAACTAGCACAGCCGTGCAATACATACACACATTTCCCCTTAGTTCTCTTTTAACCAATCCTTGTTCCAGAGCTGCCAAATATTATATAAAGTCAAAGGTGTTTAGTAAAACTCAAAACCATTCCATGCAGTATTTGTTCAAGCAGAAATGCTAATAAATTATATGCACATGAGCCCTGTTCAGTTTTTCCTAACCATGTATTCTCATGGAGGGGAGCAAACTGGCCCTATGCTCTGGTGTCACTTTTCTTTTGCCAAACACAACAGGTTTGGGTTTCTATCCATTGAAGCCCTGCATGTAAACCAGATTTTGCCCACACCCTGGCTCCTATGGACAGCGAGCCTCCACAAATGGAAGAGGCTTTCTCCTTCCACCACTTTATCGGGACATCCGGAGGACTCTTCTCCAGTCTATCTTGCAGCAAAATCAGGGAAGGCCAAGGGAGTTTTGTGTTCTACACCTGCTTGCAGATAAAAAGCCGGATGTAACTTGTGGTGGTGGCTAAATTCTGTGCCACAGCAATGAGGCATCGCTCTTCCCTGCCCACTTCAGGTGGTGAGGTCAGATGATTGGCAATGGCCATTGTGTATTTATCCTTACCTCTTCTTATGATGTGGGTTGGAGGTGGTCTAGAGCACGGGCATGGTCCCAGGCTGGAGACAATTCTAGACCTATTGAATTGACTACTCTGTTATTGGGCCTACTGGGCTGGGAAGATTTTACCTGCTCTGGCTTTTATGTAAAGGTTATGCCATTGTGTTATGCTGTTATTGCGTGCATGCTTTTACTGTTTTTAATATGCTTTTATTTTGGTTTTATGTGGAATGTATTTTGTATTTTGTCTGGTCAGTGACCGAAATAAAGATCTATTCCTATTCTATTTCACCACTTTAAACATCACAGGCACCTACTAGCTTTCAGCCTGCATGGGTTTTCAACAGGCTGGATACCACTTACTGTATATGTGGATAGTGGAGCAAAAATGGAAGAGATCCAAAAATCATGGCTAGATGTCTATGCCAGGCTTCAAAACAGCAAAGTCCAGCGAGGAGTTGTGCATTTTCATATGGACAAAATAACAATAGGATGAGTGAGGGTAGGGCTGCAACATCCCCTTCTTTAGGATTAACAACACTGTTTGGGACATTTTTAGAAGAAAGGAAAACTGAAACCATCAAATACCAAGGGAGTTGCAATGCCATATAGCAGCATGCCCTCACTCCCTGACAGGAACACTCCAATCCAGGTTTTCAGTAGCCATCCATTCTTGAGGCTCAGAGGTCAAACTGCAGTATGTCCTGCAGCCAAGACTCTGCTTACAACCTGAGTTCAATCGTGACAAGCTCAAGAAGTCAGCTGAAGGTTGACTCAACCTTCTATCCTTCAGAGGTCAATAAATTGAGTGCCCAGCTCGCTGGGAAGGCAAAGTGTACCCTGCATAATTAAATTGCATACCACCCAGACAGTGCTTTAAGTGCTGTGGGTTGGTATATAAGGAACACACGTTGCTTTGCAACCCCGCCCCCAGTTCTTTTGCTCAAATAACAATCAGTTGTTCTATATCTCCTAAAGGCCACTCAGCATTCTCCTTTTGTTGGCTTGCTTTAAAATGTTTTACACTTCAGTACTGCATACCCTGGGGATTCAGAAGCCCATGCCTTTTATTTGTCAGCATGCCAAAATTGGGTCCAGTCCTAGTGGCATTCAATTCCCCGGGTTCATTAATTTAAAAACGAATAATATTTACCACAAGTGCTCCTGCTTTCAATCCAGGGTCATATGGAACCCTAAAGCATTCGGGAAACTTGCTGTCTTGTAGTTTCTCAAGCTTCTGTTTGAGCTGAGCGATGACTGAAGATTAACAGACCAACAAAACAAAGTTCCAAAGTCAGAAATGATTAGGCAATGGGAGAGGGGGATCCACTGCTTTCATGATGTGCATTCATCCCATTTTCTCATGCCCTAAATTAAGGTTTGGTCTTTTTTGTTTGACCAGAGCACGGACACAAGGAAGAAAATGTGGACATGGAAAATGAGAAGGTCCATCTTTATCCAAACCTGTCCATTAGGTTTTGCTTTCTTGTCTAAAACTGTGCTGGATGGTACTATATTAACCACTTATTTGAGAAATGAATGAAGTACCTCAGTAACCTCTTAAAATTGGCGGCGGGGGTTAATCCCAGTAAAATATTATTGTTAATGATTTACTTTTTAATACCATCCTGTTTCATTGGAAAACAAGAAAAGCAGGTTAAAAACGGTGCTATAAACAACTACAGTCAGTGAAATGAAATTTTTAAAATGCACTATAGCATAAATAAAGACAAAAGTTTTAAGGCAGCAGAGCATAAAAACAAAGAACAGATCAATTAAACCCTTGCAGCATAAATATTCCCTAGATAGCCAGGCCGGGTGGGAAGCCAAAATTGTAAACTTCTGATGTCAGCGTTTGACTGCAAAAGGCAGTAATGTCAGTATATTGAAGATAAAATGTTCAGATGGAGTTTTTAAAGCTTGCAATTAGAAGTAAGTCCAGCTGTGGACAGATGCAGGCACGCTTAGTTGACCTTGAAGGGAAGTGCAAGTGTAGCCTGGAAGCAAAAATGTAAAAGGCATATGCCATGTGATCATAAAGTGCATAGGTGATTGGTTGTAAAGCCTATATATACTGTATGTGGTACAGTCACCCCCCGCCGATCGCAGGGGTTAGGGGCCCACCCCACCCGCGATGCATGAAAATCCGCAATATGCGGAGGTGGGTGGGGTGGGGCCTGGGGGCGGGGGGCGATCGCACGCCTGTCCGAGGCTTCTTGGAGGAGCGCGGGGGCGGCGGGGAGCGACCCAATCGCCCCCTGCCACCCCGCCCCCCATGGTTCCGAGGCTTCTCGGAGGAGCGCAGGGGCGCGCGCGGAGCGACCCGATCGCCCCCGCTGGCCCCCGTGCGGCTCCGAGGTGCATGTACTGTAATCCCGCGATGTAGTGGGATCACAGTACCTGAAACGCGAAATGGTGGGGGGGGGTGACTGTACACCATGTTGATGCTGCTGCTCACTATGCTATGATGCTGATGCCAATGCTGCTGCTGTTAATGATGATGATGGTGGTGGTGTTGAATATTGGCTGGTGATGCTGCTAAATGAAGGAACGATGGCTGATGTGCTCAGAGTGTAAAAGGTACTGCACATGAACTGTAAATTCTGCAAATAGACTGCACAAAAACCAGCAACTAGTCTGTCTTGTTTTTTCTCTAACCTGGACATCGCTGCTTATTCTGCAACAGATGCTTTGAGCTCCTTGACAATGGCCATGTGAGCAATCACATGAGGATATTCTGGGCTATTCTGGATATGAGTGAAATATCAACATGGAAACCAATTCTTCTTCCCAAATGTTGGTAACCTCTTGGGAAATGCTTTAAAGATTAAAGGCTCAAAAATTATTCAATGTAATTTATATTATCATTTGAACCTCCTTATGTTTAAGCACCAAGTGATAGAAAGGACATGTTTCCAAATCTCCGCAGAGCCACTGTTGTTGTTATGTGCCATCCAGTGGCTCCCTATAAACGAGCCATCTCTAAGATGTCCTGACCTCAACAGCCCTGCTCAGCTCTTGTAACTAAAGCCTGTGGGTTCCTTTGGGGAGTCAATCCATCTCACATTTCCTCTTCCTCTTTTCCTGCTGCCTTCAACTTTTCCCAGCCTTATTGTCTTTTCCAGAAAGTCTTGCCTTCTCATGATGTGCCCAAAGCACATTTTAACCTCCAGGGATAGTTCCGGCTTGATTTGATATAGGACCTCCTTGTCCATCTATTCCTTCTGGCAGTGCAGGGTATCTGCAAAGATCACCTCCAGCACCATATTACAAAAGAATCCATCTTTTCTTCCCTGTCAGCTTTCTTCACGGTTTGGCTTTCACACCCACACATGGTGATCAGAAATACAGAAGTGTGGATGATCTTGTTTTTGGTCTCTAGAGACGTGTCCGTGTCCGTGTCCGTGTCTGTGTCTGTGTGTGTGTGTGTGTGTGTATGTGTGTGTGTGTGTGAGAGAGAGAGAGAGAGACTTTCCATGACCCCATGTCCATGGAGTTTTCTTGGCAGGAATACTGGAGTGGCTTGCCAGTTCCTACTCCAATGTCCTTATTTAGATACCTCCTAATTAGATATTTTTTAATTCCTTCATGGTCATCCTTCCACGTCTTAGTCTTCTTATTTCTTGGCTGCCATTTCCATGTGGATTGATGACTGCACCACTGCTAGTCAGAGAAAGAAGTCGAACTGATAAAAGGTAGTTATTGCTACTTCTTGAAGCTTTTTAAAAGACATTTAAGTGTTTGGCTAACCCACTTGCAAGTCCATGTTTTTGAAACTGTACCTGTATTGCCTGTCCGCTGGAAACACAATATAGACTTTGTGTTTTACCTTTATTTTAAAAAGTAGCGATGATAAAATCTAAAGAGGTTACACGTGGGATGATAAGAACAGCACATACCTTGAGGAGTGACATCATACTTGTCAGCAGAAAGTGCCTTTATCTCCAGGGTCACTTTCTGCAGCAGCTCAATTACTTGAACTTGCTTCATAAAGTCTTGCAGCATCGCTTTCCCACAACCTCTCAGATAAGCTTCCAGGATCACAGCAAATCTCTGCTGATAGTGCATGGACTGGGCAATCTCACTCCGCAAAAACCAAAACAAAAAGTGGCCGATTCTTTTGTTCTAAAAGAAAAAAAGTAGGGGTTCATGGGGGGGGAGGACCCCGAAACAAGAGATATGGAGCTTCAGCAGGCTTGACTGGAGCAACACTGGGAAATTTCATCTTTTATGTCAATGTTTCAAAAACTTACTCTTAAGCCTCGTTTTAGAAGAAACCGGGCTAACGCACTGTCGTGGTAAGGCTCAAACTTCACAGCCTGAAAAAGAGATGAGGAAAATGAAGACAGAGTTGAGCCTCCCCATAAACTGAAATTTCTATATGGTCCACAAGATCAAGAAAAACAAAATCCCAATGAAAAAATAGCGGTAAAATCCAAAGAGGACCCCAATCAGACCTGTTATCTTCTTAATCAGGCACTCAGGTTTGTGAAGTTCAGAGGTGGTGGTTTTAGAAGATGAAAGAGTTCATGACCAGGAGGTACATAACCCTGCAGTCATTATCTATAAACTTCTGCTCTCCCTTCTAAGTAGCTTTCAATGTCATAACACTGCAGGAAGAGTAGGCACCACTCATAACTTCCTTTCTCAAGCACTTCTCTGTCTTTCACATCTGCCTCATTTTGCATGTTCAAATGATAGAATAGGGCAGGATAAGGCAATGAAATTTCAATATACTGTATATTTTATTACCACCATGTCCAAAGTTCTGTGAGAATAGTACAAAGGCTGAAGTGTGAACATCTGAAGGTGTTTTGGACTAAAATCACAATACTGCATGTGTAAACAGGTCTCAGAGCAATGAGATAAGTAAGAAAAAGTATAATGGAATGCAAAGCTAGGCTATGGATATTTATAAAAGTTAGGCTATGAATATTTATAAAGTGGTATATGTTTACCCAATCAAATAGCCTGTAGGCGGGGCTATAGAGTATATAAGCAAATGTCAGTCGGAACGCTAGGGGAATCAGGGCGGAACAGGGTCTGGTTAGGGACTGTTAGGGACTGATTAAATAGTTGTTATTTTGAAACTTTAAAGCAGGCATCTGTCTTTGTTTATTAGTTCAGGCATAAATCTTTTGAGAAGTGGTGGCAGTGGAAAGAAACCGGGTCACATCCAGGTGTTAATGTGTGGCAGGGGTTTGGAGAACCCAGGCTCACCACAAAAGGCCAAGCAACAGAACCAATCTGGCTTTGAATTCTGCACTCTGTGCCAGTTCTGGCAGTCAAAACCAAATATCTAAATCAAATTACTATAGAGAATCCCACATACTAAGGTCCAATCTAGCTATTTGGAAAGACCTCTGTTGAGATCTTGATAACATCAGCCCCCTAGAGTTTCACTGACACTTGTGGGAATAACATGATGAAATTATGTTCATCAAAACATAAATCTAGACGCATGTACAGTGGATATAAAAAGTTTACACCCACACCCCCCCCGTTAGAATGTCAAGTGTCTGTGATGTAAATAATTGAGACAAAGGGCGTTTATACACGACCCCTAAACTCCGGGGCAAATGGCTCCCAGCTCCGGAGCTTAAAAATGTTTCCCCACCAGCTCCGGAGTTTACAGGAAATTAAGTGCGACCACGCCCACTTTAGCGCGTCCCAGCGCACCTTTCAAGTACCTGCTCTCTGGAGGTGAAAATTCCTTGATGCGGTGTAACGATAGTGAGTGCAGGGCTCTCCTCGCTTCTGTTTGTTGTATTTTTGGCTCCCGCCCCTTTAAGAGCTACTTAAGAGACTGGAATGTTGCCGCGGCAAGAGTGAGAGGCAGAACGGAGGTGAGCCTGCATTTTTTCCTTTCTTTTTTTCTCCCTCCCCTCACGCAGACAGGAGCAAGAGCGACAAGCCCCTAAGATCTCTGGTCCGAATTTAAGTGGCCAGCGGATCTTAGGGGTCGTGTGAAAAGGCTTAAAGATACTGTAAATCATTTCAGAACTTTTCCCATCTTTAATGAGACCTATGAACTGTACAACTCCGTTGAACCACAAACTGAAACCTTTTAGGAGAAAGGAAAAGTTTAGGACCAACTGAATCTCCCTGAAACAAAATAGATCATGGCAACCTAACTTGAAGCACTAGGGCATATAAATTATTGTGCTGCCACGTCTTAAGGAAAAGACAATAGTTGACACGCTAGTCGAATCTAGAATTTCCTAGGTCAGTGGTGGCGAACCTTTGGCACTCCAGATGTTTTGGACCACAACTCCCACAGTCCTTTGTCATTGGCAATACAGGCTTGGAATTCTGGGAGTCGTGGTCCAAAACATCTGGAGTGCTGAAGGTTTGCCACCACTGTCCTCATAATACCTGAATTATTACGTTGAGTTACATATGACAAGCCTTCTCTCCTACCCTTCATTGTGCAGAAATAATTAAGCATATGCAATTTCCACCTTATTCCTTGTAATAGGAATATTTTCTAATTAGATTAACATTTTACTGCAAATATTTTACTGCAGACATTTTACACTTAACTTTAATCCTGACATCAGATACTTTACAATATAGGTGAGAAAGCTCTGCTTTTTCAGGCAACCAGAAAATTGGTGGTGGTCCTGAACTCCTCTCCATTCCATCTACACAGCTTTGGCAATCATCTGCTTTCCTAACAAAAGAAACAATGCCAGCAACATAATTCAGAGCAGCGTTTTTGCTTCAAAATTG
The DNA here is from genome assembly GCA_023846285.1 of Phrynocephalus versicolor. Classification (NCBI taxonomy): domain Eukaryota; kingdom Metazoa; phylum Chordata; class Lepidosauria; order Squamata; family Agamidae; genus Phrynocephalus; species Phrynocephalus versicolor. The sequence goes on from JAHTLZ010003526.1 coordinate 65,594,752, forward strand.
CAGGGAGCACACTAGGAAGTGGCACTTTGTGATATATGCCCTCTTCTTACTTATTATCACATTGTGGGTAGCTTATCCAGTGGCTTTCACCGGCAATTAGATCCATCACCTTCTTTCCATGATTTGCATGTTCTCTGCTGTATCTTCCCTCTGTGGGCCCAAACTACATTCGTATTTCTGCACAGCAGATGTCATTATTCCTATGTTACTGACATTCACTTTCAGTAATGTGTTCTGCACACTTCAGATAACAAAGTCATGCATTTTACCTACCCAATGAAAGCTCAGACTTTTAACTGCCTTTTGTGTACTCCATCCTCCCCTTCAAGTAAGACTACTCTCTAATATCCATAAGCCAGCCAGCTAGCTTAGCTAAACAAACAAACAAACAAACAAACAAAGGCATAAAATCATTGCCTAATACTGTACTAAACACAGAATATTTATGCATTTGCAGCTTCCATTTCAAAATAGCCAACATATAAATACTGCTTCTTAAAGCATCTTCATAAACATAGCAACACAGTGCATTAATTTCATTCGTAGTAGAAGCATCTAGTGATGAAATCTTGCATGTGATTAATTACTTTCCTAGCTATTTGTGGCAAACTGCTATGGCTCACATGTTAACAATGTGAAACTACAATGGTTTTCAATGATGTGCCCAACAGAACAGCACCAGAAGACTAATGCTTGGAGCATATTATTCGGGCACTTTCTAAACTGTGTAGGTAAAGGTAAAGGTAAAAGTAATGGTTCCCCCTGCACATGCGTGCTACTTGTGTCCAACTCTAGAGGCGGTGCTCATCTCCATATTCAAGCCGAAGAGCCAGTGTTGTGCAAATCCATGGCCATGTGGCCAGCATGGCTGCAAGAAAACACAGTTTTCTCTTCCCGCTTTTTACAGTGGTACCTACTTATCTACTTGCATTTACATGCTTTTTGAACTGCTAGGTTGGCAGGCGCTGGGGTTATCAGCGGGAGCTCGCTGCACTGTGTGGCACCCGGGATTTGAACCACCGAGCTGCCGACTTTGCAGGAAACAGTTTTCGGAAGCCTTAGTCCACTGAGCCACCACGCCCCATATAAACTGTATAGACTCTCTGTTATTTCTGAGTGCAATTGAAAGTGCTCCTTACAACCCTTCAAGCTATCAGAGTAATGGAAGGACTGTCTGATTCTGTACAGGTTTGTGCACTGATTAAGATAACTGGATAAAGCTATACTCCACATCCTCCTTTTAGTTATAATTACATGCTACCAAGTTGATTCGTAATACTGGTGGTCCTTTCGCACGGTTTTCTAGGTATACAGTAGAGGTGGGCACGAACCAGAAAACCCATGGTTCGGGTTTGTCTGGTTCAGGACCACCCTTGGTTCAGTTTGGGTTCAGGTTCAGGTTGTTACTGGCAGTGGCGGCGGCGGCTCCTCAGCAGTGGCGGTGGTGGATCCTGGTCCCTGCAGGAGGGGCTTTTTGAGGCACTGGCATGGGGCCAGTGCCTCTTTTTTTTTTAAGCGCCCACCACACGGCCCCTGGGGCCAGGTGAGTGCTTATTTTATTTATTTATTTATTTATTTATTTATTTATTTTAGGGTGCCGACCAGGCCACCCCTGGAGCCCAGTCGGTGCTCCTTTTTAATTTTTATTTAATTTTCATTTTAGTTTTGGTGGGTTTTTTTTTTACTTCCTGTTTTGGCCCCATGCTACAGCTGTAGCGTGGGGCTGTTTTGTGTGTTTTTTCCCCTTTCAGCGCCGACTGCGTGGCCCCTGGGGCCTGGTCAGCACTGGTGTTTTTTTTTTTAACATATTTTGTAAAAGATTTTAGGGTGCCAACCAGGCCACCCCTGGGGTCCGGTCGGCACTCCTTTCTTTTTTAATTTTAATTTTTATTGTTTTTTTACTGCCAACCACGTGGCCGTGCTACAGCTGTAGTGCAGCTGCCGGCTCCACCCCACCCCACCCCGGTCGCCGTCCCTGAAGGACCTCCAGACCAGCACCAGGAAGGAGACCTCTCCACCCCCCCATTAACGAAACAAACCTAACCAAACCATTTTTTTTTCATTTTGTTTCATTTCGTTATAAATCCACTCTGGGCTTCGTTATTCGTTTCGTTATGTAACAAAACAAATAACAAAATGAACTAAAAGTTCATTTTGTGCCCATCTCCAGTATACAGTCTTCATATGCCATTTACTATTCTCTTCTTTTTTGCTTTCTTTGCAGGATGTTCTGGGATTGTGCAGCTTGCCCAGGGCTACACGGGCTGGCTATACCGTACTCCTGGGAGGCACAGTGGGGAATCAAATTCTCTCCCTTTGTCTCCAAAGCCAGATACCTAACTCACTGAAACACCCTGCCAGCTATTTTTCATTTGGATTGGAGACTATGTGAGACACGTCCTTCCCCTGAGAAGCAGTCAAACTTGATCATTCCTTACCCTGTGATTTGTGCTTGACTCCTCTCTTTTATTTCCACAAGGCCTTTTGGACGGTCTCTCTTTTTCCAGACAATTTCTATCACCTATGATTTTATGATCCAGGTTCTGTACTAATTATATTACTGAACAGCATTGCATTTTAATTCATAACTCGCCGATTTGGCCCAGGGACAATGATCCCTCAAGCATGGGCTCCTAATAAGTTTTGGGTTTGAGAAGGCAGCTTTGCAGGCACGTCCCTGGACTGGACGTTCTGGCTTAGGAAAGCCGAGCCCACCAGCCAGAGGCTCCCTATCTACACATACAAGGGCCTTACAAAACAGTCAGACAATTATAAAGAAGAAACCAATTTGTTTTGTCATTTAAAAAGATGCATAGGGAGCAGAAATGTGAAGGACAAGGGGAAATAACTTGGACATTACTAAGGGGGGGGGAGGAAATACAGTTTTTCCTTTAGGGGGAAAAGGGGGACAAATTTTTAGTCTTCCCCAAATAAAAAGATGAAAACTTTGAGGAAACTAGAAGAACAGTCTGATGAAATATTTCCTCTTCTGGGTTGAGTCAAATGCTTCAAAAATGCAGTTTCACCCACTTAAAAATGCCTGCTAGGCTATGAGTTTTATGTTGCTAAAGGCAGTACAGTATAATATTTTCCCCCAAACTTTTCATATTTCCCCCCAGGGAAAAGCAAAAAACAGAGACAGGATTTTTCTCCCTCATGACTTCAAGGTCTCCAAGAATTTTCTCTCTCAAGCAAAGAGCAGAGTTTGCTCAAATTATAGGATCGCCTGATTGTATCGTGTAATATACAGCAAGGGAGGAAATAGGTTCACAAGTCAAAATAGTCTCTACAGCTATGCTATCCGGGGTTGCTGATTCTTGCAGTCCAAGAACACTTGGGTGACCCAAGATGGCCACTGGTCTAGATTGAACAGTGATGGCGAACCTTTTAGAGACCGGGTGCCCAAACTGTGGTTCAAACCCCACTAATTATTTCACAAAGTGCCAATACAGCAATTTAACCTGAATAAAGGTGGCTGTGGAGGGGCGATGTCGGGTGCTCATAGAAAGGGCTCTGAGTGCCACCTTTGGCACCTGTTCCATAGGTTTGCCAATGCTGGTCTAGAACCTTGAGAAAAGCGTGTTCTTTTTTAATTTCCAGATGCAGCCTTAACACCTCCCAGAGGATTACACTCAAAGAGAAAATTTTGACTTGTGAACTCTTTTCCCTCCTTGCTTATCTAGGGTGAAAGCTTCTACCCTGGCTATCCAAGGCTTTTCTAGAATAGTAATATGGTCATGCCTCTCCTGACGGTGAGTTATGCAGGGTGAGTTATGCAGGGCTTTTGTGTTCCAGCAGGCCCACAGAATGTTTTGTGTGCCGATGTAAAAAGAGGAACTGCAAGCTACCACCTTGCATCTTAAGCAGGACTAAGTATTCAGTTTCATCTGAATAGGAATATAAGACCCAGGTGACGCCAGATCCTGAGAAGTGGGGATGATTCATTTTCTCATTGCTAATAGCATTCTTAATCATCCTAACTGGTGTAACTCACAGTATCTAAAAGTGTCATCTCCAAACATCCAACTTCACACAAATCAACATGAATCTTTTTTTTTTTTGAGGTTGACAAGTCATTTCATTAAAGATACCTTTCCTCAGCAGGTTTTACATGTTAAAACTGTGTAAAATCCATAGTGAGCCAAGACAACACACCGCTATGTCTCCAAACTAGGGTGGATAAAAATCAATTATTTTAAAAAAATAAAAAATTAGATTTTTTATAATTTAAATCAGATTTTTAATTTAAATAATATTTTTATTTAAATCAGGTTTTTTTTTATTTAAATGATTTTGAGGAAAAAACTCTCTAAAGATTGTGTTCTAGCTAAGATACATTATAGTCCAAAGGTTATTCATCATAAAATTAGCTTTTAATTATGTAGAATAAGGCTGTGTTAATCCATTCACAATGTTATGCTCTCCCAGAGGTTTCTGATTATTTGGGACAATTTTTCTATCTAGAAGATATTATCAAAGATGCTTGATTTGCTATTTTCACAACTGTGCATTTGAGTCTGCAACAATAACATACCTCCTTCATAGCAAAAAGTGCTATAAAATAAACATCAGAACTGAGGGAATCCCCATTGTTCCTCTACAAATCTATGTACACAGAATCAACCCCCTTACCTCTTAAGTGCTACGTTTCAAGAAGTTCAGTGAATAGAAGGTTGTTTGAAATGTAATATGTCTGCACAAGGAGTAAATTTTGAGGAGGGGCAAGCAGTAAAATGAAAGTGAAACTTTTGGAGTACAGTACTCCACATCTTGAGATCTTTATGTGTATAGCAGTCTGAGGGTTATCATTCTCACTCTCTTCCTTGAGGAGAAAAACCTGTAATGGCAGCAGACCATAAAAGAGACCCAGTTTGGGAATACAGTATCTAAACCAGTAGTGTCCAAACTTCGGATGTTCTGGACCACAACTTCCAGAAATCCAAGCCTGTATTGCCAATGACAAAGGACTGTGGGAGTTGTGCTCCAAAACTTCTGGAGAGCCGAAGTTTGGCCGCCACTGAGACTCTAGACTGTCAGTCTAAGTGTTTTAAAATATATTTTCACCACATCAGTTAACAAACATGGATGTTTAAGCAAATACAAGTATACATAATGCTATGTAATGTATAGGGCTAGACAGAGACATGTATATCAGATCATCGTGTATGTCATGTTACTGCTGACATGGCACCATTTCATTACTTTTGCTGCAATCTAAAAATATGAGATTCCTGTCTTCAACATGTTCTTTGCAATTATGCAATGCCTGTTGCTTTGCATAGGTAATTACAACTAAAGTGGTTCCACTGAATTAGAGGGGATTTGGTGAGTAAACTCCTCCACAAATTACACTGATTCTGTGGGCCTACTCTAGCTGCTATTCCCCTGAGAAACAGGAATTCATCTTAAGCATCAAACACCAGAAGTTTACACTCATCTTACCTGAACGAGCTGCAAGAGATAATGAAGAACATCATCATCATCTAAAATCTCCAGTTTTTGCACTGCCATAGCTCTCACGTTTTCATCTGAAAAGTTACAGTCTAGAAGTTGCATCGGTAATCCAACATCCAAAGTGCTGTGGTCCCAAGCATCTCTTTTAGCTAACAACTGGTATGTTTCTGCTACTATTTCTTGCTGTCCCCATTTCACTGAGCTAAGCAGCTTAGGATATGCCTTTGGATGCTTTATACTTTCATATCTGAAATGCCACAGCAATTCTTTGTCTTCAGGGGTAAGTGGATTAAGCAGGTCGGTGGCTATAATTTCTTCAAGTTGTTTGCGCAGTTGGTTGGGCATTTCACCTCTGGCCCTGTCTCCTTGCGGATCAGAGCCTATCTTGTGTTTAGGCAAAGCAACCGGGTGGCAGTATTTGTCTAGGACAATCGAGATAGCCATTGAGTTTTCTTTATCTGGATTGGTGGCCGAGGTGAGCTTATCAGCATTTATGCTTCCCTGATCTTCCGCTTTGCCTGAAATTTTCCACATATGCAGCACGTAGTCACCAGTCCGCAGCAGGGAGCGGTGGTCTATCAGCAAAATGTTGACATAATACAGAAGTTGTGTCTTGCATTTAGAGTCGGAACTGGGGGGATCAGGCGACTGGAGGTTCGCCTTTGCAGAGAAAGCTGGTGCTTTGCCACAATATATCTGCAGGGTCAGTAATGCCCCTTTGGGCAAATCTTTAATCTTGAGGTCAAACTCAAGCCAAACATTCCACAAGACTTCTTCAGTAAATGGTTTGGCTGTTGTTCTCTTCTGCGAAAGGAGCTGCTGTCCGTGGTGGATATTAGCTTCCACAAATACAGTCAGGTCTGTGTTCCTTGGTAGCACAGGGATATCAATACCAATTATCTTGACCCTAAATTTCCTATTGCAATCCCACAGAGATATAGTGAACACTCTCTCATGGTCCTTGCCATCAATTGTCAGCTGTTCATGATATCCTGAAACTCCAGTGCAGTCATCCACTAACAGCCACTCCTCTTTCTGCACTTCATCTTCTTTTGGATCCGGTGGATCATCCAAGACCAGGTGAATTTCATCCCCATTTTTAAGGCACTGTCTAATCCAGTGGAAATTTTTGATAGGCGTATCTCCTACAATATATTCATCTCTGCCACTTACCCTAAGGACAAAGTCTAGTTCACAGTGATCTTCAGGAATATTCATCAAAGACTTCTTTTTTGCCATTTTGGCAAAAAAGCTCTGAAGAATTATATCTGGAGTGTCATCGATACCTACTTTAATCTTGTGACTAGTTGTACCTCTATGGATATTTATGAAAATATTATTATTGGCAATTCTACTGAAAATATACTCTGGTAGAGTTTTGGATGTAGTCCAGGGGTGCATTGAATATAACTTTGGATCTCGGCAGGATACTTCTATTGTTCGTGGAGTGACTAACCTACGGCGAGCAAATTCCAGTTCATCATCATGGACGTTACTTACATCGGTGACATCATAACCAATCAAATAATTAAGTTGCTTTTGAAATTCTTGAACTTCCTTTGTTGGCTTCTGCTTTTGGACCACATGAATTTTTCCCACTTTCTTTTGTAACACTTTCCAATACAGCATGCAGTCAAGAGTCTGTATGATCTGATGTTTGTCATAAATTTCATACCACTGTCCCTTCTTTTGGTACTGAAGTACAAACTGATCTGGAGTGAATTTATGGTAGTAATCTGAGCTCTGATTCCTTTCTATTGCTCGCATCCAAACCTGTGCTTTCATCTGCTCTACAGTACAATTGCTAGGTATATCTATTAACATGTTGCCTGTGGGGAGTGCAAACTCAATGGATATCAGTTCTGCTGAGGACAAACTTGCTGTACTGTGCGGTTTCATCCTCCTCCTCCTCCGCTTGTTGTCATCTCTCATAACAACAGGTGGTTCACTGCTCTCCAACTCCATGCCAGAAGAAATCTACGAAATTACAGGAAAGAATATAGTCATCTCTCCCTGTGCCTCCGAGTATTTTTGCCAAAAAAATTCATTAAATACAACCATTATAACAACTTTCATGTAATAATAATACAGTAATAACATACATTAACTAGCATAAATTAAGCACTTTTAATGGACACTGGTTTTCTTCCATTAAAGTCAATAGACTAAATCTAATTATTAGTTCCAACCAGATTAGAACCACTGAATCAACGGGACTTGTCAAAGCAATGACTTGACTAGTCCTAGTTAGTCAATGGAGTTATGTTAGCCAACACTAAAAGCTGAAATTGGCACAATGATATTTGAAATAACTTTGGAAAATACAGGATACCATCCAGTCAAAGTGTCTCAGGGATATATGCAGATATTCATTATGGTTTCTGTTTAATTGCTTTTTAGACTTGCAGAATTTAAAGTAACTTGGATAACCCTTCATTTATGCAGATCAAAACATTATGGTAATGTAACCCTGAAAGCTGACTCAAATAAACGTCAAGTGAAATATATTCTTAAGTTAGTTTAATGAATGCTTTCTATGTTATTACATTTGTTACTCTTGTGACTTTCAGGAATTTGCAGCAAGAATAAGTATTTTTTTTCTCTCATGCAGATATAGGTTTGGCCAAGTCCTGCTTATCTCCAGGGGAGAAAATCATGAGAGACCTGCAAACAGTTTGCTTTTAAATTTAACAGCTTTGGCAGCCGCCATGATTATTATTTGGTCTAAACTTTCTCTTTGGAGAACAGTTCTTACACCAAGTACATTCAATGCTAATATGATTTTTATAACAGTCATAAATAATGAAGAAGCCAGTAATTTGAAAAGCTGCTGTGTTACTAAGCCATTTAGATAGAATCTGGTCTCAGAAAAACCCAAGGTATTGGCTTTGCCTAGGCTTCCAAAATTTTGATTGTGGCTCCTAAAATACTGATACTGACCTATAGGAATCCAAATAGATTTTCATTATTATCTAATACTGTAGATGCTAAAATGGTGAACATTCAGATTGCGCCATTCATGGTCACCACCATTTCTAACTCCAAATATTAAGTTGGCAGTTTCTTAAAGTTATTCTGAAATCCAAGACCTATCTATCGACTTAATATTGTATACAGTAATATGCATTTGCAATGATTAATTTTGTTTTATGCTTTTATCCACTGTGTTCACCAATTTAATTAATATGTATCAAGGAGCCTTGCATATGTAAATAAAGCATTAATTTCATGTATATCTCTATGTTGTGTGTGTGTGTGTGTGCACGCGCGCGCGTGCGCATGCATAAAAATAAGCATTACCCAACTATCAAAAAGCTGCACAAAACTTTCCACTGTACATAGAGTAACTTCTAAAAACCCCCACAGTGGTGAGTTAGCTTAATAAATCAGACCCAAATCATTCTAATTCAGCATAGAGGAAACTTACAGAGAAGGAAAAACATTCCAGCTTTTATCAGCAAACCCTCAATTCCATCTTATCTCAGTGATGACATGAAAATGTTAAAAGTTATTTTTTTCAGTTACAGTTCTGCAGTATCAGATGTAACAAACACTAATGGATACAATGTACAGCCTGCATAAATAAACTGTAAACTGCCCAGAGAGTGCAGTGTATAATCAGAACACATTGCTTTGCTTTACAAACTATATTTGGGATTTTTTTCTTTACTGTCCATTGACATTGAATGTTAGATACAGATGTCTCCTTTTTGTCCTCATAAAATTCTGTTTCTATTCTAATCCATGCCAGTACTGCTAATTTTTTAAAACTAAAGTCATCCATTAAAAGTCATCCACTTTTGTTTTTATTTAGTTTTAAACTTTCTCCAATTCAGTTTTCAACTCATCCAACATAAAAAGTTGCCTGATATAACTACATCATCGGTGTACCTAATGTCATTGGGTCACTTTCCACTTATATTAATTCTCCTACATTCCCAATCAACATGGATGAAATCATTTGCTAATGCTGTTATCAAATTGTTTGGACTTGAGTCTCCATCGTTCCACATGTAATTTGTATTTCCTTTGTATTTCTGTATAATTGTACAAATATATTTGCTTGTCTGTAAACTGATCACATAAGCAGTGCATATCTAGTCTATTCCACTATTTCGTAGCATATTTTCTAACGCCCCCTAGTCCAACCCTGCCTTAGTGGGCTTTTTTGTTTGTTTGTTTTTTGTTTCGGTAAACTACATATCTGAACATAAAGATGTTAGATTCTGTTCTGATCTTATTGTTAGAATGCTCATAGAAAGTTCATGTACTGAAATTCTTCCTTAACCCTGTTATTTATTTATTTATTTATTTATTTATTTATTTATTTATTTATTTATTTATTTATTTATTTATTTATTTATTTATTAGATTTTTATACTGCCCATCTGGTGGCGAGACCACTCTGGGCTGTTAACAACAATTAATCAATATAGTACAACACAGGATAAACACATATAATTCATACAATAAAACAAAAAACATAAAAACATAAAAATGCAATAAATATAATGGGAAAATTATCAATAAATATAATAATAAACTCTTCTTTCTTTCTAGTATTTTTGCTAATAATTTATAAATTTGTGATGACAAGGACATACATAAAAAGTATGAAGGACAACTAAGAGGTGGAGTAATAGGGCTGAAACTGTAATAAAATGACTGCACATACTTTTCAATGAAGTTCTAATGGATAGCAAGATACCAAAAGGTTGGAACAGATCTCTAGCTGGAGTATTATTTTTTATCTCGTGTTAAAAATATTATTTCCTTTGATCACATGCTCATTTTTTTCTTGTTTTCTTTTATCTTTTTCAGTGTTTTGTTAAAACATTTTGTTAAAAATCTTAATCCTATTAATATATTATTTACAAAGAAAGCAAGTAGGATGGATGAGGCCCAATAGCAAGTACAATATACAACTATGAAGAAAGTAACAGCACTGACCAATATTAGTGCAGGAAACAGTAATAGAATATTAGGAGACAAAACTGAAATACAAAACTTGAGAGAGAGAAATAAGAACAATGTCAACATGTAAAATCAACAGGAAAATCCTAAAGAAATATGAAAGTTACTTAAGAAAGATAATTAAAATTCCTAAGCAACCATCAACAGCTTGAAACGTAAGAAGGCCAGAACATAGCTCAACCCCCCAAAAAGAAATGTAAAAAAATTGACTGTGAAAATGGAACACTTGTTCGATAGAAGAAGAGAACTCCTAAGAAGAACAAAACCAAGTCAAATAAAATTTCTGCTTCAGTGGTCTACTGATTAGTAAGTAGAATGTTCTTTAATAGTAATAATTAAACATTAAATGCAAAACCCCTGCCGCCCATTCTCTTTTCTTATAAAACTTTAGAAGAAGATGAATACAACAAAACATCACCACACTGGGCTGCAACATAAAAACAGTATCTTTACTTTTGCAAGAATCTGATAAATGAAAATAAGAAAATGTAACAATGGATTACCTGGCTACAGAGCAGAAACTGAACTGCTGGGGAAGTCTCATTTGTACAGTTTCTTTCTTTAAAGCTTACTTCTTAAAATGGAACTATTCACAACATGAAAATGTGTTCATGTAAGCTACTCTGCTTTGCTTGTTTGCCTTCATAAGCAGATGCAAAGGAAGTGCTCTAGTAACCAGGAAGGAAGCTTTAAACCACTGGGCTATAAACAATATGGTTTGTTGTTGGTTTTTTTTTTTTTAACAAAAATAGTCAATGCTTTTCCTGTTACAGTGGTCAAATATATGCTTACTGTAATGACAACCAGAGAAAAGAGGAACATGTTTTTGAAACATACAGGTGGTAATGCGTGGTGAATATTGCTCAAGAGAAAAATTACAATAAGAACTAATTCAGTTTCTAGCATAAATACTGTAAATACGTAAAGCGTTAAAGACTCTGGTCTTTCGGGAGGCCTTTGGCGACTTTTTGTAGTCCCCCCCCCCACCGTTCATACCTTGCATCCCAGAGAAGTTTCTCTGCTGGGAACTGCACGCATTGTCAGGGTGCTAAGCCGGTTAGAATAGTTTGTTCTTTTATCTTATTTTGTTGTCTTATTTCATTGTGTTGTTACTGTTTATTATTGTAAGCCGCCCAGAGTTCCCACGGGAAGATGGGCGGGGTATAAATGTAATAAATAAATAAATTACAGGAAACTATAGGACAACTACCATTACCTACATGTACCCCAATGGTTTGCCAATTGTGTGGTGGATCCTTTCAGGTAGCAGAGAGCACTGTATTGAAAACAAGGGGTATAACATTCCAGAGTGGAAAAGAATCCTGAGGTAAATGTAGCTTTCCTCTCACTACTCAGTTCTGCCCCATCAGCTCAGTTAACTGAGAGTGGCTGCTTTGTGTCAAGGCATTTAATAGCTTATTCACACTTTGCACTAGTGGGGCTTTATTTGATGAGATGTAGGAAGGTCTCCGATTTCCTGTTTTGTTTTTCTTCTAATGCTAGCACTGGATTTGTACAATGTTGTTGATCTTTTCACTGGGATTTCTGCCGGTTTGTGTTAGAACAAAGTACCAACCAGAAGGCAGATAGGGCAGGATGTTTAACCTCCAAAAGTTTGAGGAACATGGGCATTTATTAATCATACTTGGTAACTAGAGAAGCAATTACACAAAGTGTGGTTTAAATTATGAAGAGTAACAACTGTTCTGGGGAATTTTTGCTAATAGGAGAAACTGCATCCCTGCAATAACACAAACATGTTATACTTTGATAAAAAGACCTGTAAAAAGGTAACAGTCCCCCCCCCCAGCACGTGCATGCTAGTCATGTCCGACTCTAGGGGCGATGCTCATCTCCATATTCAAGGCGAAGAGCCAGTGTTGTGCAAGTTTGTGGCCATGTGACCAGCATGGCTGCAAGGAAACACTGTTTCACCTTCCCGCTTTTTACAGCGGTACCTATTTATCTACTTGCATTTACATGTTTTCGAACTGCTAGGTTGGCAGGAGCTGGGGTTAACAGCGGGAACTTGCTGCACTGTGTGGCACCCGGGATTTGAACCACCGAGCTGCTGACTTTGCAGGCAACAGTTTTCGGAAGCCTTAGTCCACTAAGCCATCACGCCCCACTTTAAAAAGACCTATACCCTTTGAGTATTATGGTTATCATGCTTTCTGATCATTCTCAGCTAACAGGCACGCTGGATCACACCAAGTAAATCACAATCTGTGAATTAAGGGCACTGACATGACAGTTCAGATGGCAACTTACCATCTGGTTTTATGATGCAATAATGATCAGATAAAATCCAAATAAGTGATAGTATCATGTCAGTACATAATAGATATTTGGATCACACTTAATGTTTTCCTATGGACAGCAAATATAAGTAACATGAGAGAATGTGGGCAAAGATTTTAAAATGTACTATAACCTTCCAACACAATACCTTTATAAAATATTTGTCTCTATTCACTTATCCATGTTGTTAACCTGAACAATATTATTTACTAGTACAGCTTAAACAGCACCATTTTTTGTGGAAAAGTAGGATACAGATTTAATAATCATCGTTTTCTCTATGGGGTGGGTAAAAGAAAAAACTTATTTCCAAGGGAAGACACGTTCTCATCTTTGGTTTATACTGTACCTTTTTTGCCACAGCCAAAGAAAGATAGATCTTAACTTTAAAGGTCACACGATCCACAGTGAAATCCAGAACAGCATTTGTAAGAGAAATGATTCCTCATCTTCCTATAATTCCTTTCCTGGTGCAAAATCCAGAAGAGCTACCTGTTTGGGAATAAATGAATGAATGAATGAATGAATGAATGAATGAATGAATGAATAAATAAATAAATAAAGCTGCCTGCTCATCTAATTGATCCTGCTGAGCAGGTTCCTGGTAGCAAGGGTTTCCAGCTAGGTTTTCCAATCTATTATAGGCTGAACTACCAACAACATCTGTTTATTATTATTATTATTATTATTATTATTATTATTATTATTATTATT
>JAHTLZ010003526.1:65623916-65656573 GCA_023846285.1 Phrynocephalus versicolor
GTTGTTGTTGTTGTTGTTGTTGTTGTTGTTGTTGTTGTTGTTGTTGTCACTTTCATGGAAGGCCACGACTAATGAACCATACTTAATGGGTTGCATAGGTGGGACTTTCACACACCCCAAGTCATTGTAATCTAAAAAAACTTTTGAAGCCACTGTCCACCTAATGAGCCTATTCAGGTCACTGTCCAGGTATCGAGCCTACTCAGACCAGGGTGGCAGGAAACCAGGATGAACTATAATTGTAAGCCTTGCACCAACCTTCCTCAGACTGATTAAGCTACTTGGATAAGTGGCGAAACATTTCGATCTCACAAGAAGTCAAGTTGCCATGACTCAACTTCCAGCTCAGTCTGAAAGGTTTGACAATACTTTTGTTTTTGTTTTGTTGTTGTTGTTTACATGGCTACCTCTCTGAAGCCTGGGTTAGGGTATGGCTCCAACAGATTAAAAAAGGCATAGTCATGTCCCCAGTCTTTTTTCATGGTTGTCTCCAGTGGTGGAGCAATACATTTTCATCACACTCGTTGGTTTATGGTGGCTGATTTTCTGACACCTAGAGCAATGGAGGCTTTAAATTATACTCTTTAATCTTGTTAGAAATCAAATGAAGGTTACCTCCTATGCTCACATAGACTAGTTAGACTCAGTGGGCCTAACAGGAGTACTCTTTAAGGATTACGCTACTAGCCACCACAATTATAAGGGATTTGTTTCAAGGAAATGATATTAAGCCAAGATCTGTTATTTGTTTAGGAGTACATTTATCTTTTCTTTCCTGGAAGTTGAGTCATGGTAATTGGACTTCTTTTCTTGAGTGAATGAAACGTTTCACTGCTTATCCAAACAGCTTCGTTAATCTTAGGAAAGCTAGTTGCAAGTCCTACATTTCATAGTTCACTTTGACTTCATGTCACCCTGGTATGAAATAGGCTCATAAGATGAACAATGGCCTGAATAGGCTTGTGGACAATAGTCTCAAGAAGTTCATTAGGTGGACAATGGCCTAAGGTGCGTGAAAGCCCCACCTTTAACTTTCCTAACATTATCTTTTTTGTTCAAAGAATAACATCAGATAGTGACACCTGCTGGACAGGCAGAAAAATTTCTCAACTACAAAAATAATTTCATTTTAGATTATAAATGATTTATGGACATTTTGCACCATGAAGGAATATCTGATGACCACTATAACTGCCACTAGAATTACATTTCATGTAAATTACAACATGGGATCTGCAACAAAATGCTGAAGAATTCCATGGACCTATTCTGGTTTCCAGCCGCTTCATTTCTAATAATCTCTCGTGGCAGGCAGAGAGAGAGAGAGAGAGAGAGAGAGAGAGAGAGAGAAGCCAGCTAGCAGAGAGAGAAAGGGTGGGTGGGGAAAAGCACTTCCTCCTTCCTAATTCTAGAAGCTACTTATCTTGTCAGTTTCTCTTTACCACTTACAGATGTGCCTTTTCTCTTGTCAGACCTAGCTGCCAGTTCCCTACCTCCTCCTCTTCTTTTCCATTCCAGTGTGTGTGTTTGTGTCTCCCTAAATGGGTGTGTCAGGCTACAGGGAAACCTTGCAGTCCCATCGGTTTTAATGTTTTTTCTATCTGAAATATTGATTTAGCACTATCCTATTCTGAAAGCAATATTTTAAAATACACACACAATAACACTGCAGCAGCAGCAAAGGGCTGTGAGAGGTAGCCAGCATGAAGGTGGCTGGGTGTAATACAAATCCTGAAGTGCAATAATTTTAAAATTCTGTGTATCTTCCTTTGACAATTGAGTTCAAAAACAGATAAAAGGTTTCCCCAAGAGGACACACAAACCATCTCCAAAACACCCAATCACCAGGAGATCTATCCAGGCCTTTAAAAAGGTAGATTTGAGAGGATGAGCAGACAGAGTGCCTAGTCCTGCTTCCTGCCCCATTGCCATCCCTCCAGGGAGACAAACGATCTGAAGAGAAGACTCTGCTGTAGGTGTTGTTTCTTTATGTAACTGGGGCTTTTTAAACATCAGTGCTTCCAATCTCACGATGAGCCTCCATGCATACCAAACTTCATCTTTGTGGGGAGGCAGCAACAAATAAGATATGGGACTAAACCTCTTTTCTTCCTCGTGCTTTCCAATTAAACCTTTCTTGCAACTCAAATAAGGCTGTAGTCCTCATTGGGATGTGTTTGGCTTTACTTCAAGTTTTCTCCATAGTTCCCCCCCTCCACTTTAGCTGATACCTCCCTCCCATTTGTGGGTGCTGTCGTTTTGGTGACCTAAACAATGGCATCCAGTGCCTGAACAACTGGAAATATTAATCCAAAGAACATATAAGCAATAGTTTCATTTGTAGATCTACTTAAAGCTATTAAAGCTGTCCCCAATCTATCACCAGGCTCAGAATGTGATTAAAATTTGTAAAATGTCTTGTTCTTGACAACTGCCCAAGTCCTGATGTCTTGCTGTGCTGAGATTCCCCACTGAGATGTCTCCCTGCATCACCAAGATTTCCAACAGCAAAAAATGAGACACATATCTCATTTCCCCGTTTCTTCCTTCTGTTTTTTTCACCTATTCTCTGCAGCAGCCTGCCAAGGTTCTGTGCCAGTTAATGTTCTTGCCAGTGTGTTCTCTGCACAAAAAGTGCCACTCTCATGCAGAGGAATCATACTGTGAGGCAAAAAGAGTTATTGTTTTTCTCAGTTTCTCTCCAAGAGCTAGGGGTAGTGAGATTCATATCCCTGCACCAGCTCCCATTCATTGTGATATTCTAAATGATGAAATACAACTCGTAATAAAACCTATGAGGGAAATTAGCACATCTACAATTAAAGATGGCAGAAAGCAGAATTTAAAGGGCGGGGGAATAAATGCCACCAAAAAGTAGAGGAACCAATTATTTTTTAATGAAGAAAGTGGATTTCACTTTCATCTTGATTCTTACCCATGCCAGACTCAAGATGAGAACATTCCAAGCCTGGTTTCTAACCCACTTTCGTCCCATCTTCAAGTCTCAAACAAACTGATTCAGGTAACATCAGAGGTACACCACAGCCTACAATGGTGGACAACACCAAGCCACCTTGCTGTTGACTGTTCCTTTCACTCCAGACAGGCTTCCATCCAAGTCACGACCGATGCCAGTATCACTGGATGGGGAACTCACTGCAACGGTCTTCAAATGCATGGCACCTAGAATGCATACAAGAAACATCTCCGTATCAGTCATGTCAAACTGTTGGTGATTTTCAAAGCATTCAGGTCATTTGAACTGCTTCTCAAGGGGTGAACTGTTCAAACAATAACGGACAATACCACTGCCTTGTTTTACATAAACAAACAAGGAGGGACACACACCTTATCCCTTTTCCAGCTGTCAGTTCAACTTTGGGATTGATGTTACTCAAGGGATATCTTCCCCATAGCACTCCACATATCGTCCGAGGCACAACCATACGGCCAATCACCTCAGCTGTCGGAGGTACAACAACATGAGTGGTCACTCCTCAACTCTACCTTTCACATCCTGTATCACCAATGGGGCATTCCTCAAGTCAACCTGTTTGCCCCACGGACCAATTCCAAATGCAAACAGTACTGTTCCAGAGCAGGGCTGGGCCCCCAATCAATGGGGGATGCATTCTCCACCCCCTGCCCCCCCCCCCAACCTACTCTATGCATTCCCACCTATTCCACTCCTTCAGCGCACCATAGGAAGGCTTCACCACTACTCAACCAACGTGATTCTCATTGCTCCATGGTGGCCTCGACAACCTTGGTTCGTGATGCTCAAGACTATCTGAGACTAACCACCATCCCGAACCTGCTCTCTCAGCACAACGGTCGCATTCTCCACCCAGACCTTGCATCTCTCCACCTCACAGCATGGCTGATTCCCTCTCTATAGCACAAGTTCTAGTCAAAGCTAGGAAACAATCTACAACCACACTGTATTCCTACAAATGGAGAGCCTTCCGGACCTTTGCTTCCAAACACAATCTTCCAACTATTCCTACAACTTTTCATGCCCCACCGGACTTCTTGCTTCTTCTCTTCTGTAGGGGCCTTTCAATTTCCACTCTAGGAGTTTATATTGCTGCAGTTATGGCGTACCAGCCACCCCATTCCTCAGTAGCATTGCTATTTTGATACCCCACTTTCAATTTTTGAAAGGTCTCAAAATTATTCACCCTCATACTCGATCACCAACTCCTCAATGGTCTCTCACTTTAGTGCTCAGCAGACTTACGAAAACACTGCTTGATCCTCTGACCACTATACCCCTCTGTTTGATCCTCTGACCACTATACCCCTCAAGAGTGCCAACAAGAGTGCCCCTCTGTATGTTGACTTAAAACTGCCTTTGTGGCAATTACCTCTGCTAGAAGGGCATCAGAGATTTCAGCACTCCACCTAGACCCACCCTTCCTCCAGTTCCACCCTAATAAATTTACACTTTACCTGGACATCTCCTTGCTACCAAAAGTAGTTTCTGACTTCCACTTCAGACAGACTCTTATACTGCCTACCTTCTTTCTGTCTCCATCTTTTGACCTGAAAAGATCTCTACACACCCTAGATGTACGTCCCATGCTCCTCTTCTATCCCCCTCCCTCAACCTGGGCTCCACTTAGACAATCCAAAAGACTCTTCGTCTATGCCTCAGATTCATCAAAAGGCCTCCTAGTATCATCTCAAACTATCTCCAGATGGATTTCTGCTATCATCCAACTTGCATACCAGGCTGCAGATACCCCTCTTCCCAATGCTCCTAGGGGCTACTCCACCAGATCAGTTGCCTTGTTTACAGCTTTCCTGAAGGGTGTGGAGCAGCTACATGGTCCAACCCAGCCACATTTGTCACCCACTACAAACTGGATGTATGAGCCAGAGCTGACTCTGCCTTCAGCCAGGCTGTTCTATGTTCTGCTCTGCCATGACGGCCCACCTCCAGTCAGCTTGCTAATCACCCATTGTGGGAATTCACAAATGCCACGAAGAAGAAAAATAAGTTATCTACTTGCAACTGTGGTTCTTCAAGTGCGTCTGTGTGAATTTACACTTCCCGCCCTACCTTCCTCTCTTTCCATCACATCTCTTATGCTCTCTTTTTCAGCGGTGGAAAAGCAGGGAACGGAGGATTGTGAACAGGAAATGAGGAGCATGCACCCTGAGAGGGGGAGGTCTTGTACCATATTTGAGCTTGCAGAATGCCGGTGATCTTCACACAGGCACAAAGAGACCTTTTGTGGGAATGTACAGATGTGCACATGAAGAACCACGGTTACAGGTAAGTAACTTGTTTTTTTCGTCAATGTCCAGATGTCTGGAAAGAGAAGAAAAGGGAAGATTATAGATGTCCAGAACAAAAAGGAAATAAGAATACTTGTCACATTACTCTTGTAAGTGAAACAAAAGATGAAAAATCCAAGTGGCTGATAGACAGTGGGGCTTGTGAACATATTGTAACTTGTTAGAGATTATTAACAAGCTTTACACCCAATAATAAGAGACATATAACTTTGGCTATTGGTAAAAATGTGACTATTCAAGGGCAAGGGATATTTTTATACTTTGCCTGGGGAAAGATGTACCTAATGTTTTGTGTATACCAGAAATTGAAAATAATTTACTAAGCATAGTCAAGCTTGATCAAGGAGGCTACAAGGTAGAATTTACCAAGGGTGGTTGTGAAATTTCAAAGGATGGTGAAGTCTATGCTAAGGGTAAACTAAAAAATAATTTATACGTGGTGGAGAAAAAGGTTGAAGCTCACACCATGACATACACAAACAAACCAGCACATAATGAATGTGTGCATTTAATGCACAGGTGATTAGGATATGCACATTTATAAGGGCATTGAGAAGTTACAGGCTCTGGCCAAGGCTGTGAAAGTGAAAGGCTGCAATAAATATGTTGATTGTACAGTTTGTAAAATGGCTAAGAACAAGGAAGCGAACATTTATAGAACATGCAATAGGAAAAGTACAAGAATCCTACAATTGGTCCACTAGATCTCATAGGGCCTTTACCAAGCACATTTGGGAATGGAAAATATTGTCTGGTCTTGGTGGGTGACTATTCAAGGCATGCTTATTGCTTCATACTTAAAAATAAGGGTGAAGCAGCTAGAAAAATCAAATAATGGATCTTGTGGGTGGAGAAAAAGTACCATAACCCTTTATGTGAAATTCAAACAGACAGGGGCATGGAGTTCCTATTTGAAAACTTGCAAGGGTGGTTAAATAACGGGAGTGAAACTAAGAAAAACAATGTCTAGCCAAGCTGGTGCGGCAGAGGAATTCAACCACACTTCTGCAAGAAACATATAAAGCACTGTTGAAAGACTTTGCCTTAGAGAAGAGATTCTGGGGTGAAGCATGTTTAACAGCTTGTTACTTATTGAACAGGTCTCACTCAAAGATAAATGAGGTACCTTACATATCAGGAGCTGTGCAGGGACGGGCATCGTCCCACCTCTCTCTCAGCACCACGGAGGAGCAAAGATGACATCGGAGCCTGCTTCCTTGTTGGAGCACAGCTCTATGCGGGTGCAGAACAAGGTAAGTGATTGGCTGCTTGTGTGTTGGAGGCTTCTGAATACTACCTGGGCTCGCGCGGGTTATTTTGGAACCAGTAGGTTCCTAAGCACATCCAATCTCGCCTGATTTCGGAAGCTAAGCAGGGTCAGCCCTGATCAGTACTTGGATGGGAGACCACCAGGGAATACCAGGTGCTGTAGGCACCTGGAGTAGGAACTGGCAAACCACTCCAGTATTCCTGCCAAGAAAACTCCATGGACATGGAGTCCTGAAAAGTCGGTCACAACTATAACGACACAGCATGGGTTCCGAAATGATTTGTCCATCCCTAGATGTGAATTATGAAGTGCTGAACAAATTGGATGGGGATTGTTAGTGCTTGTAAAGAGTTAAATTTGTTCTGCAAGGAGATACAAAGGACAGTAGCAGGCACACCTGTAGGTCTAATGATAAGTAGTTAAGCTACCACCTGTGTATAGTAATGTGATTGGTTGATGTGAATATACAAGTCCTGCATAGGGATGGGCACCAAATAAAAAATGAAATGCTGATTCATTGGTTTGTTACATTATGAAACGGGGGAAAAAAAAACAAAATGGGGCAGCAGCATTTTGTTAGTAACTAAATGAACTAGCCATTTTTTTAAAATTTAAAATGAACAATTTCATTTCTCTGTAGAACAGCCCCTCTGGATCCTAGAGGCACCAAATTTGGTGGGTACTGTCCTTGGACTCCCTTTTAAGCCCTCCAAATTTGGAGAGTTTGGGGGTTCAGGGGGCCAACTTATTCAACTTCAAAGGAGGTGGCTCCAGAAATGTTTTTTCTAATTGCGATGTTATATACTTGAAAATAGTGATCCCAGGCAGCTAGCAGCGAGGAAATTACAGTGGAGCTCCCTCAAGCTCTCCCCTTGGAGCATCCCCAATTGGGGAGATTTGGGGTGGAGGGGACCAAGTTTTTCAACTCCAAAGGGGGTGCCCCCTGGAAGAAATCATTTGTAATTTAAAGTATTTGAAAATACTGATCCCAGGCATCTAGCAGCATGGAAATTGCAGTGGAGCTTCCTCAAGCTCTACATGACAATACCAACCTCAAGGTTAGGCTTAATAGAAAAGGAAACGTAACAGACCCAATTAACACCTATAGAGGAATCAGACAGGGCTGCTTACTGGCCCCCTCACCCTTTAACTTTTACATAAACCATATAGTAGAACACCTGAGCTCTCCCAGTCTTCACCATGCAAAATTACAACAAAGATATTTCTCTATCCTTCTATATGCGGGTGACACCATGCTTTTAGCGAGAACACCAGTTGGCCTCAAGAAAGCCTTTAAGAAATTTGCAGACTTCTGCAAAATGAAGGAATGAGAAATAAATTACCAAAAGACCAAAATAATGACCTTTGGCAGAAGACAAAAGAAAAGGCCCTGGTCTATTGATGGGCATTCCCTTGAACAGGTTTCCTGCTTTAAATACCTAGGTACGGACCTTCAGTCTACTGGGACCAGAAATTGACATATACAATATGCGGCTAACCAGGGTGAAAGAGCAGCAAATGCCATCTTAAGGTTCTTCCACTCTAAAGGGGGTCGTTATATTCCAGCAGCCCAAAAACCCTTCCAGGCAAAGGTGGTCAGCCAGATGCTCTATGGCCGGCCTGCACCATCTGATAAACTGTGGGCGACCGGTAGCCTGTGGGGCCGTTTGAAGTAGCTTGCCGGGTCTCCGCCAGCCTCCTGATTCACCAACAGCGGTGGCGTAGTCAGGGGGGGGGGAATTGGCCCACCTGCCTGCCTGGACATTTGGTCCAGATTTGTTCCCTTACCTGCTGCTGCAACACCCCATCCCCTCGCTCAACGCCTCTGTCGGGTGCTCCACCCTCCTAATTCGGAGCACTGGTGAAGTGAGCATGCGCGCGCACACACATACACTTCTGAAATTATTTATTTATTTATTTATTAAGCTTATATACTGCCCATCTTCCCGAAGGAACTCCGGGCGGTTTACAACATAAAAAGATACTAATAACAACTATTAAGCAAAAGCAATTAAACAGTTTAAAAACAGTTTAACACAAATAATCCAAGCTAGACAGTAAGGAATGGCTCTGCAGATGGCGGGGGGGGGGAACACTTCAGTCACCAAACACCTCCCGGAAAAGGAGAGTTTTTAATGCCTTCCGGAAGGCTGGCAGGGACTCTGCTAGGCGCACTTCTGCTGGGAGATGGTTCCACATGGTGGGGCCAGCCACAGAGAAGGCTCAGGTACGGGTGGATGTTCTCCGAGCCTCCCTGGGCATGGCCACACGCAGCATGTGCGCCTGCGACAACCTGGTCGGACGGGCCGATGTTGACCGCTGGTCGATCCGCTCTGACAGTTAGTCAGGACATGTCCAGGAGCTCAAAGAGTTGCCCATGGGGATGATCGGGAGCTTCAGGTAGATCACAGGCTGTTCAAAGTTAACAGCCCTGCTCTATGGCACCTTCATGGGGCCTCCACCTTGCAGTTTTGACCCCATAGAGCGGGTCCAATCTAAATTCCTTAGACCAATCCTTGAAGTTCCAAGATGCGTAACAAATGCACAAATTCACTTAGAGACAGGCTTGCTATCAATGATAACTAAAATTTCACTAACCTCTCTTCAGTATTGGCTTAAAATAAATTTTCAACCGCAGGGATTAACTCATCTACTCTTAATCGACAACCTCCAATCTAAGTGGCTAAAATCAGTCCTTAAAAATGGCAAGCTATGGGCCTTTCTTATCAAGCAATCTTGAGTATGCAATGGGATGAAGCGAAATCAGCCCTTAAACAGACAATAATGGACTTGGAGAGACAGGCAGATCTTAGTACAGTGGAACCTTGACTTACATGCATCATATTTGACTTGCAGCAAGAAGGGGCCTGTTTGACTTGAGTCGCAGGCTTTGACTTACAGCGCGGAGCCCCGGCGCAAGGCACCGGAATCTGGAGGCAGCCACAACCCAGCATCGCGGCTGCTGCCTCCAAACTGCTCCTGCTTTCTTCCGGCAGCGGCGGCTTCGGCAAGGACAGCTCCGAGCACCTGGAGCTGGTCCTCGGCCTCGCCGAAGCCACCGCTGCTGCTGGAGGAGAAGAAGGGCCGGGAGCTCAGGGCTGGCCTCGCTGGTTAGACAGTCGGCTCAGTCTGTAAAAAAATCTGGCTACAGAAGTCTGGTCCACAATGGAAGCATTTTAGTTGGGGAGCTGTACAGTTATGGGCCTCTAATGGTAAGCATAGGGTTGTTCAGAACTTGGAACGTCAGGTTAAAAATCAGTAAAACTTAAATGTTAGACATTGTTGCTATGAACATTAAAAAGTGGAGGCGTATAACTTATGGACTATAATTCTACTGCATCCACCTCTCTTTGAAGAGACATTTCATTTACATCCCCGGAGGGAATCTCCTATCCCAGTCAAATTTGTGTTAAATTGCTGTTTTCGAGGGTCTTTTTCATCATCTGGAACGGATTAATCCACTTTCCCATTACTTTCTATGGGAAAAGTTTGTTTGGCTTAAGTCATGTTTGACTTACGTCTAGACCTCTGGAACGGATTAATGACATAAGTCAAGGTTCCACTGTAGTTGCCCCAATTTTAGACTATGAATATGCATAAATATCACCTGCTCCCCATGGCCAATCTATCACAGCTGGTGATGTATACATTTAGGAAAGCCTTTACTCTGGACAGGTGTGAGGCTTTCCCTTCTGTGGTGTTGGAAGGCAGATTTAAGAGTGTCCCGAGGGAACAGAGACTCTGCCCTTGTGCTCTGACGAATAGAATCCATCGAGCATATGATGCTCAGATGCAGTAGGCACAATATGATCCATGCAAAATACATCACACCTCTTTTAAATGATATGGCAGGCCAATCAGACTCGGACTATTGTAACCAATTGCTAATTGAACAAAGTCGGACTACGACTGAATTGGTGGCGAAATTTGGGGCGGCGTGTCATAGGAGCCAGAATAGATAGCTAAATTCTTAAACCTTGGCTTTATATAGCTATATATTGCTATATGTGCTGTCTTAAAATATATTTATGCTTTATATGTTTTATATTTATCCCAAGATGTTTTCATTTCATCAGCTAGATTTAAGAGGAGAAAAAGTGACTTTGCTATTACTTTTCTGAAACAATTGAGAATTTTAAAAAATCGGAAATGTCCTTCAAAGCACCAAAATAATGCCACTCCTTGGCCTGGACGTCTTTTTACATTATGTTAAATTAAATTCTTATTCATTCCTGCAATCTCTCTGATCAAACCACACGATGAAATAGCCCTTTTGTTGGGTATTTTATCCATCTGAGCCAGTCAGCTTTCCTGATTGTTTCTTATGATTATTTTATGTAGAGAGTTTGTTCTGCACCCAGGTCAAAAACCTTCTTGCAATCTCCATCATAGTTTGTGCCAAAGGGTGGTTACAGGAAAGATGAAACTGAGCTACAAACCCCAGGAGCCAATATAATAATACTGTACAGCTGTTTCTGAGATCAATGTGGATGGGCTGATATTTTGAGGCCAAAGAAGATTCAAAAGAAATAGATGGGCTTTTTTACAAAGCTGGTGAATACAGGACAAATTCCAAATCAAGTTGCAGAGTTTTATTACTAACTCAAACAATGTTTAGCTATAAGTAACTACCTGAACAAGAACATAAATTTATTTCAAACAACTTTCCTTTTGGCCGTAGCCTTTGGCATATTTTCTTCCCACTTCTTCTGTGACTCTGTAAATAAAGAAATCATTACTTCTCTTTTTACCTCTTGGTTATTCCCTTTCTTCCTGTCCTTCAGTTCTTTATCTGCTCTCTTGCTGACACTCCCTGGATGACTGCATGTTGACTCATCCTGAAATTGTCTTACATCTTTCCAGAAGAGCCACTTAATGCTATTTAGCTGTATCACGTCAAAAAGTTTTTTTGGTTACTCATACAGAGAATTTTTAATTTCCTGATTTATTTTGTATCCTGACATTCTTGTAGCATTACACTTTTATGGAAACCGATATAAACCCATTTAATATAGGGGAACATCTGAAGAAACTGTATAAAAGGAAGCAAAAAAAAAAAAAGAACTATCAGGTTCACAATAGATGTTAATACATATGTTAACATCTGGATTTGTAATATGCAGCTGGTAATACTGGGACAAAGAAAAAAATGAACAGTGTTCCACAACATTGAAAATATTTTACCCAGTAAAAGACACTTTTATTTGTAGTCATAAATCCATTGTACTGAAGATTAAGAGACAAAGCTTCTTCACAAATGGCTCTAAAAATAACCTCATCATAGATTTTTGCATCCAGCATTTTTGAGAATTCAAGCAATGTGATTTTTAAATCAGTTGGGAATCATGAGAAAAAGTGGATTTGCATTTGCAATTTTATTAGAGGTGCTCTGTCATATTGACTATATAACTGCAGCTATGACGAGATGTTTTTGAGGTCTGGGTAACATTGAATTCTTTCAAGGGAAGCATTGAGAATTTTACAACCAAAAAATCAGAACCTACTTGAGTTCTATGCATGCTATGGTTCGTTGACAGGACCCAGAGCATTCACAGGCCCGCTTAACACCTCTTCCAAGCTGCGGATGTGTGTGGGAGTTTGGAGAGGTGTTAATGCTGCATCGCTCTGGAATTTGTGCCAGACAATGAAGGTTGACTTGGAGGCATCATAACAGTTGACATCATTTGGCCCACATGAGGCTGAAAACATGATGTACATCAATAAAAACAAATATTTTTTCTTCTCTTGAGGATTCAAATATAAAGCAAAATGTGATGCATGATAAAAGTCTTCATTTTCTTTTAGTCTCATTGCTATGTACATGTATTTCTTTTTAAGTGAGAAACCTGAGACCTTGCTCCTAATCCTGTCTAGATCAGTTAACAAAGCAATTATCTACCACACCCTTTTACAGGTCTACCTAACATAATTACAGATAAGTTAGCTATCTTTTCCTATGGCTAATGCTATCTAAGCCTATCATGCAATGAAAGGAATTACAATCGACCTCATACAAGAAGCCTCTTTGCAGACAGTGTGGCACTTATGCTAATGAATCCCAAGGAGACTATCCTTGGAGAATGAGATTGTATAAGTATCAGTGATAATAAATGAGAAATATTGTTCAACACTCCACAGGGTGAACAGGAACAACAAAACAGAAAGATTGGAGCTTTGACAAGCTACTCCAGGTGAATAGCTCCAACTGGCAGTTCCATCTGGAGTGGATGTATTGAATAAATGGGATTTACACAAGGGAACTGAACAAGCACATCTCCTCAGGAGGGCCTCTCCAGGTTTTGCACTTTTTAGAGAAGGCCATGCTGCCTAGATGCCCTAAGCACATCTGATCTCACCTGATTTCAGAAGCTAAGCAGGGTTGGCCCTGGTTAGTACTTGGATGGGAGACCACCAGGGAATACCACGTGCTGTAGGCACCTGGAGTAGGAACTGGCAAAACCCTCCAGTATTCCTGCCAAGAAAACTCCATGGACATGGAGTCATGAAGGGTCAGTCACGACTGTAATGACACAACACACAGAGAATGCCATTCTCTCAGTCCTAGCACTCTCACATGCATGGCTGGTAGGATCACATAAGAAGAGCCATGCTGGATCAGGCCAAAGGCCCATCTATTCCAGCTTCCTGTATCTCACAGCGGCCCCACCAGATGCGTTTGGGAGCGCATGAGACTAGATATCTGTCTCCTGATACCACTCCCCTGCATCTGGCCCTTGAAGTACCCTGGTTTCTCCATCATGGTTTGTAACCTGTGATGGACTTTTCCTCCAGGAATCTGTTCAATTCCCTTTTGAAGGCTTCCAGGCCAGATGCCATCACCACACCTGTGGCAGGGAGTTCCACAGACTTACAACAATACAAGTATCATTCTAGTGGCTGCTCCCAGGCTGGGTAACTCCTTCAAAATGGAGGCTAGACTGGCCCCTCCGCCTTATTCATATACAGTACTAACAGATAAAGACCGTTCTGCTCAGGCAAGGCTCTGACAAATAAAGGGCTGCTAGGGACGGGACTTTAAATTGTTCTTTACATAAGAACATAAGAACATAAGAAGAGCCATGCTGGATCAGGCCAAAGGCCCATCTAGTCCAACTTCCTGTATCTCACAGCGGCCCCACCAAATGTGTTCGGGAGCGCACAAGACTAGATATCTGTCTCTTGACACCACTCCCCTGCATCTGGCCCTTGAAGTACCCTGGTTTAAAGCCTGGAGATTACACATCTCCATCATGGTTTGTAACCTGTGATGGACTTCTACTCCAGGAACCTGTCTAATCCCCTTTTGAAGGCAGACAGGCTAGATGCCATCACCACATCTTGTGGCAGGGAGTTCCACAGACTAACACCACGCTGGGTAAAAAAAAAATCTTTTGTCTTTTCTCACTCCAAACCACAGTTTGAGTGGATGTCCCCTAGTTTTGGAATTTTGTGAGAGGGAGAAGAGTGTCCCTCTATCCACTTGACTCATGCCCTGCATTATTTTGTATGTCTCAATCATATCCCCCATCAGGTGCCTTTTTTCAAGATTAAAGAGGCCCAAATGTTTTAGCCTTTCCTCATAAGGGAGGTCCCCCAGCCCAGTAATCATTTTACTCGCTCCCTTCTGCACGTTTACTCAATGTTTCATTGCAGCTTCATTGTAATCCACTGTATTTTCCAGGTGCATTTGATTTTAAATATTTTGTGAGTTACCACGCATCCCTTTATTTGAAGAAAGGTAGGATTTAACTAGAATGCACAAATGCATGCGTGCATGAATTTTAACTCAATATTGATCTACTCTGCTTGAGGCCAGTCATTGGATTTAAGCCATGGAATCAATATATTTCACCAAGTCAACTACTATTAAATGTGCCATAATCATGTTTGAAATGGAATATAATCATAAATATAAAAGGTAAAGGGTCCCCACACACATGCGTACTAGCCATGTCTGACACTAGGGGCGGTGCTCATCTCTGTATTCAAGCTGAAGAGGCAGTACTGTGCAAGTCTGTGGCCATGTGGCTGGCATGACTGCAAGGAAACACTGTTTTACCTTACTGCTTGTTTATGGTGATACCTGTTTATCTACTTGCATTCGCATGCTTTCGAACTGCTAGGTTGGCAGGAGCTGGGGTTAACAGCGGGAGCTCACTCCGCTGTGTGGCACCCGGGATTCGAAACGCTGTGCTACCGACTTTGTACCAACAGTTTTCAGTGCTCTAGCCCACTGAGCCACTACACTCCCATCATAAACCTTAAAAAGGTAAAGGTAAAGGTTCCCCCTGCATATGTGCAGGGCCGGCACTAGGTTTTTTTGCACCCTAGGCAAGGTGCGGGGGTGGGTGGGCAGCGGGGGGGGGCAGGGGGAGGCAGAGGGCAGGGGGCGGCAGGCGGGCAGCGTCGGGGGGCTGGGTGGGGCGGTGGGGAGACGGACGGCGATGGCCAGCGGCGGCGGGGTGGCGGACGGACGGCGACGGGCACAGGGGGTGGGTGGGCGGCGATGGGCGCAGGGGGTGGTGGGCGGGCAGCGACTGGCGGCGGGGGATGGACGGCAGTGGCCAGTGGTGGGGGGGCAGGGGGGCAGCAGGCTGGCTGGTGCCAGCTCTCCATTTTGGCGCCCTAGGCAACTGCCTAGTTCGCCTTAATGGACACGCCAGCCCTGCATATGTGTGCGAGTCAGACTGCTAGGTTGGCAGGAGCTGCGGTAAACATTAGGATTCCTTTAATTTATCAGAGCAGGTTGACAGTTATTTGTATTAATTCAAGCTTCTCCACAGACTGCAAAATAAAGTGTTCAACTTTGGGTCTATTGGGGCTCTGGTACTGATTTACAGTCCAGAGACCACACCACCAGCAAGACTTCACTCTTGCAGAACACACAAAGACTCAGACTCAGACTTGGATGTGTTTGTGTAGCTCTATTTACATTATTTACTGGATAACACACCAACAGAATTTCTAGCCTTGTAACAACATACATTGAGAGAAAGAGAATACAGACACTGCAGGACTAGGGATAGGCATGAAACGGAAAAATTGTGTTTTGTTTTGTTTCATTCTGTGATTCGTTTTGTTTAGTTAGAAATTATTTTTTAAAAGTTACGAAACAAACCAATAATGAACTGATTCGTTACTTTAAAAAACAGCTCCCAAATTTGGTGGGTACTTTCTTTCCTTGGACTCTCCTCTTTAAGCCCTCCACATTTGAGATATTTGGGCTTCAGGGCTGCTTGTATAGATGTTTATCTATTGAGGTGTTTTCTAAGTTGGCCCATAGTTCCTGTCTCGAAATCGAGTCAAAGGCTGCTTTCAGATTGGGAAATGCAGCATATAGTGAAGTTAAACCCTTTGCCACATATTTATCTATAAGGTGTTGAATAATAAGACAGTGGTCCAGAGTTGATCTACAATCTCTAAAGCCTGCTTGCTCTACAGCAATCCTACTAAATAGTAGTAGACTTTTCTGCTGAAAGGGCTGTGAGCGTTGTTCAGCTCTGAAAATAAATTCCTAGAATCAGAATATGCTCAAAAGATTACACCATCATCATAGAAGTGGAATATTAGAGAGCCCTTCTCCATGTGCTCAGAAGGACACTAGGCCATCTGAAGAGCAGCTGGGCATGCCCAGAATCCTGTTCTAAATTTCAGGCTGCCATTTTCAGTTAAGCAGCCCTGACAGTAAATTTACCAAATTGATAACTACTTTGATCAGTTGCATTACTTAGATCAAGTTACTTGTCTTGATGTTGGTGGAGAAGCATAAGAGGAATCATGGGCAGTGTCTTGTTTGAAATTTCAGTCTGAGCTTCTCCAATAAACAGTTCTGATTTGGTAATTAATTTACAGAATCAATGATTGCTTACATCAGTAGCTCTTCTCAGTGTTGGTGGAGTGGAGTCACGGGCAATGAGTACTGGCTCCAACATCAACCTGGCTAACAGTGATTCTGTGAATGAAGGACACTTGGCAAGTCCTGTCATTAACCACCCTGCTAAGGTCTTGCACATTTAAGGTCATACTTTCTTTTTATTCTGTCCACTTCATATCAGCTTTTCCTCCCCCACCCCCGTATGGCCTTCATTTTTTCTATCTAGCCCTTTCTAGTAAATTTTGTTTTTTTATAATATGTTTGAAGTATGTTATTCTTATATAATCATTCTTGCTTCCCGTGAGATTTCAGACTTGATTTGATCTGGAATCAATTTATTTGCCATTCTAGCAGTCTGTAGTATCAATAAAACACTCCTCCAACACCATGTTTCAATTAATTCTATTATTTCCAGTCAATTCCTTCCTTTTTCAGCTGTCCTGTCCATACACAGTAACTGGGTTTATCATAGGATGGATGGTGTTCATAATTATTTAGCTTTGTTGTATACAGCTCTTTAAATACATTAAACTACATTCAGATCAGCATATAATAATAATAACAAATATGATTTTTACAAATAAATGAATGACATTAAATATCAGAACTCTGTATTTATGTAGCTGGCAGGATAGCTCAGTGGTTTAGATGAAGCCAGAGGTTGAAATTCAATTTCCCACTGTGCTTCCTATGAACAAAGCTAGCCTGTGAAGCCATGGGGAAGCTGCACAGTCCCAGGATGCCCACAGAAGAAGGGATTAGTAAACTACTTCTGAGTACTGTATTCTCTACCTAGAAAACTCTGGGAAGGGTTGCCATAAGTTAGAATTGATTTGACAGCACACAATTATTACAGTAGCACCCCTGGATCCATGGGGGATCGGTTCCGAGCTGCCCCGTGAATATCGAAATTGACGGATAAGAGGAAACGCCCTTTCAGCTCCTCTAAAAATCAAATGTAATCCCCCAAAATCATGGAGCCACACTTTTGCGCAATTTGCGGCAACTACTTGGAGTGTTTTGCAACAGTAACTTGACAGCGTCTTTGCTTTACAGCACCATTTTGCGACACTAACTTGTCTTAGGGCACCCTTTTGCAACCACTATTTATTTAATTATTTTTCTCTCATTCACTGGATACAGGCATGCTACTGTGTTATATTTAGGGTAACTATAAAACTATAACTTTAAAAAGTTGGGAGTATCAACTTTGTAAAAGCATTATTAAGATGAATCATAGCAACAAAAATAATATAAAATTGCTTTTGACTGGTCATGGAAATTCAGAGCAAGAACTATCTGCATCAGAGGAATGGGAATTAAAGAGATATGCATTTTAAAAAGAACAAGAACAAGAACAAAAAGAGAATTAGAGAAAATCTTAATCAGTTAGAAAAAATATATAAGGAATTGGGAAAACAATGAAATATTGGAATCACATGCAGAAAGGAAGGAATTAGAAGGGGTACTGATGGGAAAAGGATGGAGGAATGTAATGTATTTTAAAAGAATATTTTGAGTTTGGTAATATGAACTCCTGATTGCTTGTAGAAGCTAGTCAGATGAGAAAAGCTAGGGGTGATTCAGGATGAAGAAGGGAAACAATGCAATAAAATGAATGAAAAAGAAAAGCATTTCATTTTTTTTTAAAAAAATGTATATCAGTAATAATCCATCTACAGTAAATTAAAGAGTATATAGAGAATAAATGTATCAGAAATATTCATTTAAAAGACTATTAAAGTATGGAACAACCTATTACTGAAGTAGAGATAGAAGAAGTGAAAAACAACCTAAAGTTAGATTGGACTAGGTTCAGAGTATTCTTAAAAAGTTCTTTCCATCAAAAAGTTTTATTTAACAAAATCTTATAAGAGGAAGAAATTCCCTAGTCTTAGAAACAAGCAATAATTGTATTACTATTAAAACCTGGTTAAGATGCAATTACCGGTAATATGAAATCATATACGAGATCATATAGGCCGATCTCATGAATAAATCAAGATGCCAAGAAATTTACAGCTATTTTAACTAACAGATTAAATCATTTTATTGGAAAGCATATTGCTGAAGATCAAAGGGAAGACAGATGGCAGACCTAATGAGAAGGATACTTAATGTAATACATATAACAAAGGAAGCAAACATTAATGCAGGTATGTTATTAGTAGATATATTCAAAGCATTTGATTTGGTGAAAAGGGATATATATTGATTAAGTATTTAAGGTTCAGTACTTGCCATAGAAATATTACAGTGGTACCTTGTATAAAGGAATTAATTTGTTCCAAATGAAATTATGTTAAGCAAATTTTCCTTTATACAAATTTCCCATAGGAATGCATTGAAAACAATGTGATCTCATTTTTATGTTGTACAGATTCGCCCCATAAGTGATTATGTTAAGCAAATTTCCCCTATCTCCGAATTTTTTTATGTTGTACAAATTTTATGTTATACAAACCGTTTGTTATACAAGGGTCCACTGTATTTAACAACTATATTCAGGGAACATAATAAAAGTGTTAGTGAATGGTGGCATAACAGAAACAATATGTTTATCTCCAATTTTATTTACACTGATGCAGTTTGGGAAAATAAAAAATAGAAGGGATAGCATTTAAGAAAAATAAATAAATTTATTTGCAGATTATATATTATTAAAAATTAAAGAGATTCTATAGAGAAAATGAAAGAACATTTGGAGCAATTTGAATGGGATTAAAGGTAAATTGTAATAAAGCAGAACGTATATTAAATTATGGAAATAACGAAAAAATGAAAAATAGATATGGAGGCAAGTTGAATGTTATTAAATATTTCATGATAAAGATTACACAGATTGTTATTGACATTATTAAACTGAAATTTTGACATAATGGAATTAATGAACAGATAGAAGAATTCCAAAGGATAAAATTATTGTGGCTTGGTAGATTTGCATCATGTAAAAAATTTATCCCTATTTTTTAAAAATTTGGATATTACCTGCAAAAATCACTAAATTGAAGTTAAGCGACTAGCAGATAATAATTAAGGATTAACAAAAATTATGGTACAAAGCACAAAAGGAAGGAGGTCTAGGCTTACCCAGTATTAAGTTATAGAAAATTAGTTGATACATATTCCAGATATTATAGTAAATAATAAAAATGTAGTTTGTAGACACTTGGAATTTCATGATAGAGAGGGAATAATGAAGAATATTTTTTAAAAGTAACTACTGTATTAAAGAAGTGACAGAAAATATGGACAATCCTTTTACAAGTAATATGATTTAAAGCTAGAAATAATATAGGATAATACTGAGTCCATGGATTTCTCCTTTGGGTTAGGTGGCAGAATTAAAAAATTAGTCTCATGAAGTTAAAAAGGATATTAAAAGAAAAGAGAATTATAAAAAGAAAGTATTGGGTAAGGAGGACGTATGATAAGGAATGAAGAGATAATAGAGGCTTTACAATAAGAAGGTATCTCCTGTTAAAATATACTACAGTTAGATAAAGGGACAAAGAAATGGAAAACAAACAAGATGAGGGCAGGCCAATGATGAAATTTGAGGAAATTATTTTAAGGAGAGAGAGAGAAAAGAAGTTACTAAAAGAGAAAGGGCACAATAAGTGCAATATACAGTATAAAATGTTAGTACAAGTAGAATATAAATCAGTAATTCTAAAGGAAGTATGACAAGGAGATTTGGCCAAAGAGATTAAGGAAGAATATTGGAATAAAATGTGAACTAGAAGGATAATGACAAATATGTTGGTAAGGGAGAAAGAAAATTGCTAAAGGTTGGATGGAGATGGTATTTAACACCAGTTAAATTTATTTTTAAAAAACTGAATCAGCTTTGGGCTGAAGATGTAAAAAGGAAAAGAGGACAATATTTCCATATGTAGATTTGTGAGTTGAGGAAGAAGAAACAATTATATTTAATGAAGTAACTGGAATGTTGGGTAAGGATGTACCAATGTCTCCAATAATAGCTTTGTTGAATGCTGATACTGTATTAATCAATTAAAGCAGGAAAACAATTTATTATTATTATTGTAACTGTAGCAAGGTTAATTCTTGCAAAGAATTGGAAAGATAATAATCAACTTATTATGCAATAATGGTATAAAGAAAAGTGGAATATGTCAATAAATGATAAATGAACATGTGAAATTAAAATAAGAAAAGGAATATTGAATATTAATGATTTTGTAGAAATGTGGAATTTATTTTTGACATACAGTATGTATTTGAGAAAGGGGGAAAATCATTACAATGGGGTGGCGGCGGGGGCGGGGGCGGATGGCAGGGAACGTCGACGGGCGCGGGGGCGGACGGCGACAGGCACGGGAGGGTGGGCGGCAATGGGCGCGGGGCGACAGGCAGCGAGGGGCGGACGGCGACAGGTGGCTAGTGGGCTGGGGGGGCGGACGGCGGTGGCTAGCGGCGGGGGGGCAGCGGGGGGGGCAGCAGGCTGGCCAGCCCCCTCTCTCCATTTTGGCGCCCTAGGCAACTGCCTAGTTCGCCTTAATGGACGCGCTGGCCCTGGGTATAACCCACTCAGTCATGGTGGGGAAGGTCTCTCTCTCCCTCTCCCTCTTTGCATCAGAGAATTGCACAATTTAAAATTATGGACGTATATGACAGATAGATAAAACTAAATTTAGATTGTTAAGATAATTAGATTATTTTTTTACCAGAAGCAAGTTACTTCCATAGCGTTATTTTGGCCATTTGCTACATCTTTTTTTGTACATAAGGCAGGGCATGAATTGCATGTACATAAATGCTGAATTATTGAATTTCTCTAGTCAAAGAAAATGTGTCCTTTATCCAAGTAGCCTCAGATTTCTTGATTATTCTTTGGTCTTTTTACTTTATTTAAAAATCCATTAATTTACTTCCAGATGGTGCAGTCAGAATCTTGTCCTGGTGGAATATACTCTTCAGCATTAATCCATTTGGCAAAGTGTGTTGTTTTTGTCCTCTATAGCCTAGCCTGGCTTAATATTTAGAACTTTAGAAAATGTTTCTTAAAATTTTAGCCATCACCTAGGGCAGGCATGTCCAAACTTCAGCCCTCCTGATCTTCTGGACCGCAACTCCCAGAATTCTAAGCTTAGACTGCCAATGGCGAAGGACTTTGGGAGTTGCAATCCAAAACATCTGGAGGACCAAAGTTTGGACATGCCTGACCTAGGGGTTCGTGTCCATGAAATGAGTAGGTTTTTGGTGCTGTATTCTTATTTCATTCATTATTGGTAGCAATGCTCTACTTAATTCTGAAGAGGCTAATGCCAGCATAATAATTGACTCTGTCGCAGGTTATGGCAAAACACCATTGTATTAAGTGGCATCACATCACAAAATTGGGAAGAATGGTGTAGCTGTCTTATAGGAATTGCGCCATAAAGGCATTGCACTGATACTGCGCACAAATGGGATATAATATAAATGAAATAATTTTTATTCGCCTTGCAGCCAGCTACGAAAGTGCAATCTTGCCACTTACTCCAGTGAATCTTTTAAAAATTATAGATTGCAACCTGTAGGCAGTCTAATAAGAAGATAGGTTTGTTATTAAAGAAGATGCTGTAGTAGTCATATGATAAACTGCTCTGTATGCCAGGGTTATGCAGCCTGATATTTTTCAAAGATCTGGACTGCAGATGCCATAATAATAATTAGCTTCACTGGTCGGAACTCATGGAAACTGTAATCAAAACATCTGGAGGGCTGCCACCAGATTACTTCCCACCGCTGTACGTTCCAATAGCTGTGAGTACTTGTTAAGCGTCAAATATTTATTTATTTAATTTCTATACCGCCCCTCTGGCAACATGGCTACTCAGAGTGGTTTAAAACAATATTAAAGCATTTTAATTCTACTTCTTTTATAATATATTTATTTCTTTATCTGTCCATCTAATTCTATCCCTAATTATATCTAGAGACATTCATAGGAGTGACCTTCACAAAACAAATAATTAACTCTTACTTGGAGACAGGACAGAAATCTTAGAATTTTATGCTAAACTAAATCTAAAATTAATTTGTTAGCTTTAATTATTTCGGTGAACATTATAAAGCCGTTTGTTACACCGATAATTAGATAACTAGTAAGAAATTTATTTTCAATTAAAAAATAAAATGGAGGGGAAATGGACCAAACTGCATCCAAGTTAACCCATCAAAGTACAGTAACTTATGGTAACATAAACCTTAATTGATCCTAAACCAATGACATTGTTACACTAATTAAAGAATGACTTTTAAAACTATAGTGGTACCCCGACTTAAGAGCAATTCGACTTAAGAGCAGAAAACTGTTGGCATTTAAAGTGCCGCCTTAAAATTTTACATATGGTCTGCTCGACTTACAAATATTTTTTTTCATGTTTTAATTTTTTAACTTATTTTTTCATTTTTTTAGATAGGTACCCCGACTTAAGAGTAGTTCAACTTAACAGCATGCATTCCGAATGGATTAAATTCGTAAGTTGAGGTACCACTGTATTGTAATTTCCCTCCACCACCAAAAATTACTGGCCACAAATAGTTTAATAAGTTACTTCCAGTACTACCTATACATATATATTCACTCAGAAGGAAGTCCCACTAAGCTAAAAGCAATTTACTTCAGAACCAAGTTTGTCTAAGCAGGGTACATTCATGTGACCCAAACTTATGCATGTCTCCTTTAAAGAAAACCTCACTGATTTCAATAGTTTGCTCTCAAGGCTGTGTTACAAAAATATGTTAT
Source organism: Phrynocephalus versicolor (assembly GCA_023846285.1). NCBI lineage: Eukaryota > Metazoa > Chordata > Lepidosauria > Squamata > Agamidae > Phrynocephalus > Phrynocephalus versicolor. Next base: position 65,647,122 of record JAHTLZ010003526.1, read on the forward strand.
TTTGCAATTTAAATCGAAATACCTCAGTTTGTGGAACATCATCATCTAACCTTGCAATTATGACCCCCTAAGTAAGTGCCATGAGGATGTGTTCCAAGTTCCTTAAACCTCCAATACTTGGACTGGAAAGTGACTTCATTGAAAATGATGCAACCTGAATGCAAGTTGGGAGGTGTGTGAATTAAGAAATCTAGGCTACCCCTGACTTTGCCTTCCTGGGCTCCTACCAGACCCCGACTTCGCTGGTCTCCACCATCATCTGGAGATCATCTGGTGTGCTTCTCTCCCTCCACGGGGCGGGGCTTACTTGTGTGACGCAATTCAAACCGGCCAACAACCCAAAAGCCAGGGGTCTGAAAAGGCGTGGCCAAGGCGACCTCCCCGCCAGGGACTTTAAAAAGAGCTCCATTTTGTGCCGGCTGTCTGGGAGGCCGTGGAGGAGGAACCGAGGAGGGTTGGGCGCTGCCGCTGACGCGGAAGAAGTTGAGGCGCGTAAAAGGGGGGGGGGAGAGAGAGGAAGGAAGGAAGGAAGGAAGGAAAGAAAGAAGGGAGGGGGGGAAAACCCGAAAAAGAAAGTGCCTCGGCAGGCAAGCCGGAGAAGAAGAAAGGGGGAGCTGTGGCCAAAGCGGCAGCGGCAGGCGCCTGGAAGAGAACGAGAGCCGCCCCCCCGCCGCCGCCGATCCTTTGCAACTCGCTCGCCCGCAGTAGCTGCTGGACGGCGAGTGGCGGCGCTGGAGAGAACCAGAGCAAGCCGCCGCCCCCGCCGTGCCGCCGCCGCCCCCGCCGCCTCCTCCGCGGCGAGGAGGATGAAGCAAGGAGGCGCCGGAGGGGAGGCGGACGCCCCCGGCCACGGAGCAGCTCTGGCGGCGGCGGCGACCCTGGTGACCCGCTCGGCTCCTGCCGTCGTCCCGGGACTCGAGGAGGAGGAGGAGGAGCCGCCGAAGGGCTCGGAGGTGGTGGTGGCAGCCTCGGCGGCGGCGGGGGCAGCCGTCTCGGCGGCGGGGGAGAAAGTGGTCCACTCGCGCTCGCAGGTCCTCTTCTGGGGCGGCACCAAAGTCCTGGGCGACGCTTTCAAGCTCTTGGTGCCCAAGTCGACGGAGTTCATGAGCTCGGACGCCGAGCTGTGGAACTTCCTGTGCAGCCTCAAGCACGAGTTCTCGCCGGTCATCCTGCGGAGCAAAGACGTCTACGGCTACGCCTCGTGCCGGGCGGTCGTGCCGGACTGGCCCCCGGGCTGGGCCACGACCACGGCGGCGGCGGCAGCGAGCCGAAGGGACCGGCCGTGGAGGAGGGCCGCCGCCAGAGGGAGGCGCCTGCGAGCCGCTGGGACCGCCGCCGCTGCTGCTGCTCGAGGCGACGCCAAGAGCCGAGGGGGCGGCGCGAAAAGGGCGGCCAAGAAGCGCGGCCGAGAAGGGGCAGGGGCGGCGGCCACGGGCACGGGCACCTCCCCGCCGGCCACGACCCCCGCGCCCGAGGTTGGGCCCCTCGGTAGGCAGGAAGGACAGCGAGAGTCACCGGCACCATCACTACGATCGCCTGGCGAGGATGGGAAGGCGCGGGAGTCCCCCGTCCCGGTGGCGCTGCCCCTTCTTCCCCCGTGGACTCCCTTCGAGGGCCGGTCCCTCGAAGAGATCTGGAAGGCGGCCACCCCGACCCTCACCACCTTCCCCACCATCAAGGTGCGCGGGAACGTGTGGAACCGGCGCAGCTTGGAGGCCACGCGGCGGAGGGCGCAGCGCATCTTGCGGGTCAACCTGGCGCCCTTCGTGAGGCTCCATCGCTTCCCCGGGGTGGGGTGCTGACTGAGGGGTCTCTCTCTCTCTATCCCCCCCCCGCCCCGCCAGCCGCCACGGACGACTCACGGATTTAAAAGGGGGGGAGGAGAGAAGGCGTGGGGTTATTTGCCACCTTCTGTCGCTGTCGCCACCCAACGAAAGGAAGCGAATGTTAGTCACCTGTTTACAGATGCTTTGGGATGGGTTGTCGTGACCTCCTTTTTAACTCAATGGCTAACTGCACTTTAGGGCGAAGACAGAGGAGCGTCGCCCCTTCCCTGTCCCTCCGCTTTTTTCACGTCTAGTTTGAAAGCCTGCCCCCATCAGGACACTCAACCTGCCTAAATCACGACTCGGACTTAACAATGTTACTCTGCTCTTACTGGTATCTTCATACCTTTTTGTTTGAGGAAGCTACTTGGCATAAGAGAGAACAGATCGAATCCTTAACTTCTTTTCAAGGTTCACTTCTTTCTTTTCCCGTTGTGCTACCTCACTAGTCTGCACAACAGAACAGCAGCTTCCCCTCTTCTTCTCTCCAAAGGAATTTTCTGGCCTACCAGCACAATAAAATACCAGTTGTGTTCTTTTTTTTTTCCAATGTGAGATGTAGCCAAGGGATTTTCCTATATGACTTTCGTGCTGTTGCACGGTATGCTCAGGGTAATTTAAATATGCCAAGTGTTTCCAGCTGTAGATGATTGACAAGCTTTGACCAAGGATACTCAAGGAATGAAGACTCCTGGCTGATTTTGTGGTGCAGATTTCTTCCACTTTGTTGTTCTCTGTTCCCTCTGGTAAATGAATTGGACCGGGTGATCTACAGAAACTTTGAATCTAATGGTCCTGTTTTCTATGTAATAAAGTTTTATAGTTAAAATGAAGTAGTATTTCTATTATAGCTTCCAAAGAGGAAAGTTGTATTAGAGACATCCATTTTATATAATCTTTAGAGAAACACCAATCTAAGCAAAATTAATAAAACCTTAAAAGCAACTAATTCATTTCTATTGCATTAGTTTTTTTTTTTGGAAGGAATTTTGGGCAGGCCATAAAACAAGATGTTTTGGGTGCATGGGGCATCAACCATGTGGCCAGACTGCTTTATCTTTTTATTGGTGATCATTCTTGTTCTAGTAATTATGTGAATGTACAGTGGTACCTTGTATGAAGGAATTAATTCGTTCCAAATGAAATTATGTTAAGCAAATTTTCCTTTATACAAATTCCCATAGGAATGCATTGAAAACAGTAATCTCATTTTTATGTTGTATGGATTCTTCCCATAGGTGATTCTGTTAAGCAAATTTCCCCTATCTCTGAATTTTTTTATGTTGTACAGATTTTATGTTATACAAACTGTTTGTTATACAAGGGTCCACTGTATTATAAAGCAGTACACTAGGGCCTTGTTCAGACCATGAGGCAGGTAGACCTGTACAGTATGTCTTACAAAATAACCCTGCTCTCCTCCATTACAGCTGCCTCTCCTCTCAGAATTTATCAGACAGTAAGAATGTTGGTTGTTCAGGGATTTGGGATTGAAATGAACTCAAATCAGGTTTATAACTAACAATCACCATAGAGGAGGATAATCCATTCTTCATGCAACTCTTGACAGGGATTAGGAATACAGTATATATTATTGGTGATGTTAATGGCTTACAGCTTCCATGTTCTCTTGCCGTTGGCTAAAGATGAAGAGTGTTGCAGTTCAGCAACACCTGGAGGGCTGCAGGTTGACCAAGTTTCTGTTAAAAAGACTGGATTTCTTCTCTGGTGGAATGTCCAACTCTCTGTTGCCTCGTTGGGTAGCTTGAGGCGGGCAAATATGGTCCGCCAGATACTGCTTGACTGAAGGCCCCACCATTCCTCACCATTGACTGGGTTGGTTAAAAATGGTGGGAAATACAATCCCAACAACAGTAGGAAAGACAGTACTTTCCTCACTCCGCTTGTCAAAGGATAACTCTGTAGCAGCATTGGTTCCTTGTGATAGGGTTCTAAATGATAGAATCAACATGTTATATGATAGTGGTTAATGCTGGACTACAACTTGGGAAACCCAGGAACCAGACCTATTAAAATACAGTATAACACTCACCTGGGCTGGCCTATCATCAGCCCAGCCTACTTCAGAGCCCTATATGTCACCTTAAGCTTGTTGGCAGAAAGATTGTTCATGAGTACAGTATAACAAATTGGAAATAAGGGGATAAGATTGTATCAAAGGATGTTTATGTGTTCTTTTGGAGAGATGGAAATACAGTACAGTGGTACCTTGTATAAAGAAATTAATTCGTTCCAAATGAAATTATGTTAAGCAAATTTTCCTTTATACAAATTTCCCATAGGAGTGCATTGAAAACAGAGTAATCCCTAATCACAACCATTTTTATGTTGTATGGATTCGCTCCATAGCCGATTCTGTTAAGCAAATTTCGCCTATCTCTGCAATTTTTTATGTTGTACAGATTTTATGTTATATAAACCCTTTGTTATACGACGGTCCACTGTATATCCAAAATGACCTTCCTCATCTGCTGACAGATTTCTTCTGTTAACAGAGTGATCACAACCGTACACAACTTGTCCTCATGATAGTCTCAGCTACCCTTTCATTTCACACAGGTTTTAAATTGTCATCCTCAATCTAATTATACTAGACCCATTCAATGAATGATGTTTTTGTTAGTGTTAAGGTATTCAGCAGTAGATTATTTGGGTCTGTTCCTGAAATTAGCAGTTGCCTTTAGACATTTTCCCTAAGAAACCCCTTCAAATATTTATCAAAGAAGAAGTAGGTACTGTTCTGTGCAAAATTTATTTAAAGTAAGCAAAAACTTCTGTACAGATAAAAGTTTCTATCATACATTATTCTGCTTGTGTGTAGGGGTGGGGGGGTAGGTGTGTGTGTGGGGGGGTGTTTGGAGGGACAGATTTTGATCAGAATTAAGTTCATGGATTTAAATAAACTGAATGTATTGGCCAAGGGTAGCTAATATTGCTATTACCATACTTTCCTGGAACATTCCTTGGAAAGTTTTTATTCTCCTCAAAGGAAAGAGTATTGGAATGGGATCAAAGGAGTTCTTTCAGTTTCTATTTACTTGAAGAAGCATTCCAGTCCCTCACAGTTCTTTGTACTTCTCTTCTTTTAATCTGCTAGGTAAGATAAGAGGTTGTACAGACTGAATGGTTTTTAACAGGATTCTCGTAACCTGGTATGGAAGCTGATTATAGTTGAAGAGCATTCGCTCTTCCTATCCAAAAATTGTAATAGGAAACTTGGGGTGTCTAGATACTTAACATGGACTGTACCTCATTTGGTGAATGGAGTCCACATGCGGAGTGTCAGAAACTCTTGCCGCTTGGTCTAGAACTCATTGTATTCCTCAAGGCTTTTGTTTATTTAACCCCAAGTGGGAAATTCAGGAGACAAAAAGAAGAATTTTTCATACAGTACAAGATACAGTCCTTGTGTAAAATGAGTCTCGTGGCACAGTGGTTAAATAAGAACACAACATAAGAGCCATGCTGGATCAGGCCAAAGGCCCATCTAGTCCAGCTTCCCGTACCTCACAGTGGCCCCACCAAATGCGTCTGGGAGCACACAAGACTAGATATCTGTCTACTGATACCACTCCCTTGCATCTGGCCCTTGAAGTACCCTGTTTTTAAGCCTGGAGATTACACATCTCCATCATGGTTTGTAACCTTTGATGGACTTTTCTTCCAGGAATCTGTCCATTCCCCTTTTGAAGGTATCTAGACCAGATGCCATCACCACATCCTGTGGCAGGGAGTTCCATAGACTTAACAACATGCTGGGTAAAAAAATATATTTTCTTTTGTCTGTTCTCACTCTCCCAACCCTCAGTTTGAGTGGATGTCCTCTAGTTCTGGTATGTTGTGAGAGGGAGAAGAGTGTCCCTCTATCCACTTTACTCATGCCCTGCATAATTTTGTATGTCTCAATCATATCCCCTCTCAGGCGCCTTTTTTCCAGACTAAAGAGCCCCAAATGCTGTAGCCTTTCCTCATAAGGGAGGTCCCCCAGCCCAGTAATCATTTTAGTCACTCTCTTCTGCAGCTTTTCCAGTTTCACTATGTATTTTTTGAGATGCGGTGACCAGAATTGTACACAATACTCCAGGTGCAGCCTTACTGCCTTTTTGCACAAAGGCATAATGTTGGCTGTTTTATTTTCAATCCCCTTTTTGATAATCCCTAGCATGGAATTGGTCTTCTTCACCACTGCCACACACTGGGTAGACACCTTCATTGAGCTGTCCACCAGCACACCAAGATCTCTTTTCTGATCTGTCATGGATAGCTCAAATCCCACGAGTTGATGGATAAAGTTTTGATTTTTTGGGCCCAATATGCATCACTTTACATTTTCCTACATTGAAATGCATTTGCCATTTGGCAGCCCATCCTCCCAGTTTGGAGATATCCTTCTGGAGCTCTTCACAATCTTCTCTGGTTTTTAGCACACGGAAAAGTTTTGTGTCATCTGCAAACTTAGCCACCTCACTGCTTATCCCTGTCTCCAGGTCATTTATGAACAGATTGAAAAGCACCGGTTCCAGGACAGATCTCTAGGGCACACCACTTTTCACCTCTCTCCACTGTGAAAATATGCCTGTACTGCAGCTAAATTTGTGCTCACAACCTGGAGTTCAATCCCAGGTAGCAGGCTCATGGTTGACTCACCCTTCCATCCTTCCGAGGTCGGTAAAATGAGTAACCAGCTTGCTGGCAGGGCAATGTGTAGCCTGCATACTGTAATTAACCTGTAAACCGCCCAGAGACCACTTGAAGTGGTATGGGGCGGTATATAAGCAGAACACTTTGCTTTTGCTTTAATTGAGATGCCTGTAACAAGATTGGGCAAATAGGTGGAAGATAATCTTATCAGTGACTGATTGGGAAATTGGTTGGGGGGGTGCAATCGGTTAAGGGAATATTAAAAAGCAAAACGTACAGTTATCATGATCATTAACCAAATTTTAGGTAGGTGGGCAGCTTTGCATTAATGAGCTGACTGTAAGGAGCTGATTATGGAATCCCTATTCAAGCCACAAGAGTACTCTGTGCAGAGAAAGAGTAATTGTTCCTGTAATGGAAGACACATGATAGCCTGCATTATTTATTTTTTACTTTACATCTTGCCTTTCTCCCAGTGAGCTCAAGGCAGGGTCTCTTCCCCTGCACTAGAACCTAAAACCTGGTACACTGGCTAAGAGTGGTCCAAGATCAACAGTGAGTTTAATGGCTTCATGGGGCTTGGAATCTAGATTTTTAAGTCCCCGACTAACTCCTGACTATTATTTTAGTCAACTTCATGATTTTAATGGTTTCTGTCATGTGTTATATCAAACTGCAAGATGAGCAGGTGTATTATGTAATCCATGATGTCCTGTAGTAGTTTTGACAGGGTAGACATGAAGTAGAATTGGCATCTTGAGGCTGCTCTTTGGAGGCTGCTCTCTGTTTCTGTGTTACCTTGCAATTAGAGCTACAGTGTGAACCAGCCACTAGTTTATATGGCCACCATTAAGGTACTTAGCAATGGACTGAATCCAATAATAGCCCTATAGATAGTAGATCCGTTGAAATAAATGGAATTTAAGTTAGCTATGAGTAGGATATATATGAGAAGACCTTTCCTGCTGCAGCTGACAGAGTTACCTTCTACATGCATAAGTTTGGCAATAGGGATCTTTTACTATGGTATGGCAGAATACAAAGCTGCCATGAAAGATTCTGAGCTCAAGAGTTGTCCAACTTTATGTTTATTTTGGGGCACAGAGGAGAATGTTCAGATAGCAAGCACTGTAGGAACTGCCCTTGCATTAGGCATGTGGATTGTTTCAAATTAACATGGAAAACTAGACTAAATCAGGGGTGCCTGTACAATTCTTGAGTGACAACAGAGTGGAGCTAGAAGGCTGCTGGTCACTCACAGGGATGAGCAACACCCCAATATATCTTTTGTGTTCTATATAGCATTCATAGAGTTCAAGACACTCAATAATTAGAATGGAGAAAATGGAAACGGAAAAGACTGAGCTGCTGGTGACAAAAGGGACATGTGACAGCTAAGCATCTCCCAACAAAGTTCAGGAGCCCCCATAAGATATGTCAACCACGGAACCATTGGGGAGGGCACAGGTTGAGTCTACCACATGCTATACACCCCCTTGCTGTAATCCTAAAACCCATCCTGCATAGGATCAGGGCCAAGTGAAATACAGTATACAGTTGCTGCTGCTAGCTAAGAATCACATTCTGGAATATTTTTATCTAGCTTAATTTAGTAAATAACCGATTGTAAGGGTTTAGCATATGTGTGTGGTTGTAGATGAATGTCTGCATTCCTTATGGACTCTGATTAGCTACATCAGAATTAATGTATTAGGATCTGTTTATCTTATTTCCACATCTGCCTTTTTTCCTTATGCTTGGGCAAATTGCACTTTGTGTTGACCTTTGCACAGCTGCAGAATGATGTTTGTGGGTAGAATTAAAATCCTAGTGGCAGCCATCTCCCTGTAGCCCCCCCCACCTCATCCCAGCTCATTTGTGCTGAAGGCTTCTGGGAATTGCAGCTCAAGAACAATTGGATTACCCAAGGTTGGAACCCCTTGTTCTTTCTAGGTCCTAAACTGAAGAGGGTCAGAGTCCTCTGTTCACTTTTCTGATTTTATTTACTTAAACCAGGACTTTTAGACGCCTTAAAAGTGACACTGGTAAGGACTACTGGTAGGGAAAATGGTAAGCCAATATATCATTCAGATTTGACAAAACCATTCTGCAACCAGTTCGGGCAGTTAAAGCCTGTACTGGTCAACAAGGCAACAGAAAACTGTTAGATATAAACTCGAGTGGGAACAAACAAACAAAAAACAAGGTTACTGGTACAAAATTGTATAAAGAGAATTTGCTGGCTTCTTGGGGGGTGGTCCATAGAAACGATATACTGACATGTACACACATCTCAGTTCTAAGCTACAAGAAGTATCAGGCTCTTTGCCTACCCAGAATTCAATTTCTTTAGAACCAACTCACAAAAGGCATTTCTATTAATAGACAAAACCCCTCCTACCAAATTATGGTGATGTCACACAAACAGCATAACATTTGGAGATGAATTGCCTGTCAAGAAGAAATTGCCATAGATATTACCAACTCGTTCCAAAAGCTGCACCATTTGCATAGCTTCTCGAGAGCATTTTGGCCAATTTTTATTTACATGTAAGGTTGTATCAAAAAAATTCTCCACTATACCTGTACAGAGACTGAACAAAAAATAAAGAGGTCCAACAATATTAAAGATTCAAGGTAATCGTGCCTGCCACTTAAATAATAATTGTGTGCTGCTAAGGCATTCTGGCTTATGGCAACTCTTTTCAGAGTTTTCTAGATAGAGAGTACTTTGAAGTTTTGAGATCCTTTTTTCTGGGAGCATCATGGGACTGTGCAGCTTGCCCAAGGCCACTCAGGCTAGCTCTTCTGGAAATGCACAATGGGGAATTAACTCCCAGCCCTTGGCTCTGTAGCCAGAAACCTGAGACAGCCCACAGTCCCATTGGAGATCATAACCACAGATCCAACCACCAAATACCAAAAGGAATTAAAGAACCTCATGAAAGACGTCCCTGGAAACAT
>JAHTLZ010003526.1:65656583-65684047 GCA_023846285.1 Phrynocephalus versicolor
ACTAGGTAACCCTGGTCGACCAATTGTATCAAGCATCAATACCAAAACCCTATGCTACCAATGCACCCAGCTGCGTAAGGGACACCACTGACTTCCTAAGGAAACTTCAGTCCACACAGAGCCTTCCTGATAATACCATCTTAGCTACAATGGATGTAGAGGCTTTCTATACCAACATAACACAGAAGGACTATAAGTAGAAATGGGCACGAAACGAACTTACATGAGATTGTAGGCAGGCAGGATCTGACAAAAAGTCTTGATAATAGGAGTTATTTTAATGGGTGAATGATAGAGCTATCTTTTATTAAGAGGAAATGCCTGCTTAAACAGACATATTTTCAATTGTTTTTCTAAATGCAGCTAGAGAGGGGGCCAGGCATATATCTGGTAGAATATTTTTCCAGAGGTGAGGGGCAATGGCAGAAAAGGCCCTATTTCTAGTTTTTTTTCCCCTTCCAGTCCTCTTGCGGTGTTAATTGCTTCAAATGCCTGGCCTTGGAGGATTTGATATTACAGGTAGTTTTCACTGGGTGAAGGTGCTCTGACAAGTAGTGAGGTCCTAAACAATATGGTTGAAGTATTGTATGTGGTGTGTGTTTAAATGCATATCTAAATTACTTTATTGACATTTTTAAGAATCTTGTTATCACTCACATTAGGATTTTCACCAAGATGGCAGATCAATTCACTGACCGATGACTGGCAGATTAAAAAGGAACCATGCATAGACACTCTCACTCTTACAAGAAGGAAGAAAGGTTTGGCTGAAGGACTATCATTGGTTTGGACTCAGATTCTGACTAGGGATGAGCAATTCATTTTGGAATCTAATGACCAACGCAAACCCAGGTGGTGTTCCGAAGCCTCTGACACACACGCAGCCAACACGTAGCTGAGCTCCAATGAGGATTCAGGCTGTGACGTCATATTTGCTCCTGCATGGTGCTGGCCAATCAAACAGGGAGGCTCGATGATGCCTGTTTTTGCACAGCTCTTGGTTGGCCAGCACCATGGAGGAGCAAAGATGACATTGCAGCCTGATTCCTGGTTGGAGTTTAACCCCGCGCAAGCCCAGAGAAAGGTAACACATTGGCTGTATGTGTGTCAGAGGCTTTGGAACACACCTGGGCTTGTGTGGGTCATTTCAGAACTTACTGGTTCTGAAACAAATTGCCCATCCCTAATTATGACATGTACAATTGGTCAAAGAAAAGCTTACTTCTCAGACTTGTGCTACCATTTCTCCATGGCATCCCTTCCAAATTTTACCTCCTCCAGTTCTCTAGAAATTTGGGGGACCATCCTGAATTGGGCAGAGTGTGGGGCAATTAATTTCCATCCACAAAGAGACATATAAGTGGACATGTCTAAAGCATTTTCAGGGGCTGTGGAAAGGAAGATGCAAATTTCATCAACTAGTTCCACAAGAATTTGGATCCAGCCCTATATATTTAGGGCTAAGCTAATTGACAAGTTAAAGATTAAAAAATGAGTGACCAAGGTCAGAAGCTCTTTTGTTCTTCTGTCAGCGCTATTGTCCCGAGAGGTGACAAAGGCATGGTTGGCCTTGATATGACTGTATGAGTCAATTCACACAAAACAACAATCAAGCAGCTCCAGCCAACTGACTGTAAACTATTTATAGAAGACTTCAGCAAACTTGGAGGGTTATCAGACTGCAAAATCAGTAAAAGGGATATACAGTGGTACCTTGTATAAAGGAATTAATTTGTTCTAAGTGAAATTATGTTAAGCAAATTTTCCTTTATACAAATTTCCCATAGGAATGCATTGAAAACAGAGTAATCCCTAATTGTGACCATTTTTATGTTGTACGGATTCGCTCCATAGACGATTTTGTTAAGCAAATTTCCCCTATCTCCAGATTTTTTTATGTTGTACAGATTTTATGTTACACAAACCGTTTGTTATATGAGGGTCTACTGTATATATATAATGCATATAAGTAAATAACCACATGAACGTTTTTATGGTACCCCAGGTCAGTTGTCCCAATTAGATGCCTCATCTAACAACACAGCTAATTGTGGCACACCAGTTACACAGTTCAGTTCTTCCTCTCCTATTTCCATGTCTTGCATGCCATGGCCCATGACAAATGATATTCCTGATTTACTCATTTTGTTTTTCTTAGTGAGAATACCTGTACCCGAACAAAAGTTTTGATTGGATCAAATGATAAACCATTTACTGTTAATGGACCTTTGATCCACTTACCCCCTGATGAAGTCAGTCCAACTCCTAATTGAATTGACCCTCATCCATACTAGGCACTTTGTAGAAATACATTTATTTTATTTTATTTTATTTTAGTATTTTTACCCCACCTTTCTCCTTGGAAAAGGACCCAAGGTGACTTACAGCAATGAGGGATAATATACAGTCCAGTACAATTAAGACACTCTCGACTGATTTCGGAAGCTAAGCAGGGTCGGCCATGGTCAGTACTTGGATGGGAGACCACCAGGGAATACCAAGTGCTGTAGGCGCCTGGAGTAGGAACTGGCAAACTACTCCAGTATTCCTGCCAAGAAAACTCCATGGACATGGGGTCACGAAGGGTCGGTCATGACTATAACGACACAACACGCACAAATACACAATTAAGACATGTTCAAGTATTCCAGGGCAAGGAATTGAGGGACATCTTACAGCATTAATAGACAACATTACATTAAAACTACAAGGTAGCTGAAGGCACTTGGGTAACACTTTAGTCCTGAGCATAATACTTCTGGAGCAAGTGTTATCTTAAACCATGCTTATTTCCTAATTTAATTTGGTGAGATTAACAGGATGTCTCAGATTTATGGGTCCCTTGGGGGAGAACCACCTTGGGTCCCTTCAGGGAGAAAGGCGGCATAAAAAAATAAAGTTGTTGTTGTTGTTGTTGTTGTTGTTGGTGGTGGTGGTGGTGGTGGTGGTGGTGGTGATGATGATGATGATGTGCCTCCTTTGTCCCCAAAACACACTGTAAGACATATCACCTGGTAGAAGTTTGAATTTTTTTGGATTTGGACTGCAGTGCTCAAAATCCCCCAGAGACCAAGGCCAGGGGCCAGTGGTGGCTGACATATTCTGGGGAGGGTAGGTTAAGCTTTATGTTGTACATAATACAGGCGTGGGGAAGGGCAGCATGGGCCTAAAATACCTTCCTAATCCTACAAGTTCAGGGAAGGAGAAGACAAGATATAGTCCAGCTAATATTTTGTTAAGCCTCATGGATTTCTCAAAGGATCATATTATCATGAGAGTGAGATTTTGTTTTATAGCCTATAACTTTTTTCCTAGTCTCTTAGGAAATTGTCTAGAATATTTGGGTGGAATGGTGGTTTCCCTTTCAACATTTTTAACTTGATTTATTAATCAGATAATAATACTAAACAAATTTCACCTTTAAATATAAACCAATAATGATTTATAAACACAATGCTGATCTTAGATGTTAAATCCTATGTGTTTTATACTTTTATATTTTTGCCAATACAGTAGTACCTTGTATAACGTAATTAATTCGTTCCAAATTAAATTACGTTATACAAATTTTACGTTGTACACATTGAAATTTCCCATAGGAATGCATTGAAAACAGATTTAATCCATTCCAATGCATACCCAAGATCAGGGCTGTCCAATGTGCCGCTGCCATGGAGCTTGTGGGGGGGGGGAGCGGGAGTTCCTCCAATGCTACTGCCGGAAGCTTGGAGGGTGGGGGGAGGCGAGTGGCCACGGAGTTTGGGGAGGCGAGTGGACGTTCCTCCTCTGCCACCGACAACATTAGTGCTGGGGAGCTTGGCGGGTGGGGAGCGAATGGGCGCGCCGCCACTGCCAGACTGGGGGCCTCTGATCCCCGCCCCCCGCAGCCGCGGAAGTGTGTGTGTGTGTGTGTGTGTGTGTGTGTGTGTGTGTAAGGGAAATGCCTTCCAACTGTGCGGGGAGAAGGGAAGGGGGCTGGCCAGGGGGGCTCTGGATTTTTTTCGTTGTACAAATTTTCCGTTATACAAACCTTCCGTTATACGAGGTATGACTGTACAGTAATTTCATCCACAGTCTTGGCATTTTATTACCAGAAGAAAGCTCTTTCTTTACAGCTAAAGTTTACATTGTCTAGGATTTAGTGTAATGGAGAGGGGAATCTGGGCAAATGGAGGCTTTAGGACATTTATCCTCAAAACGTGTTTGTGAGGCAGGTCAAGAAAAGAGTGATTGTTCCAAGATCATCCAGAAAATTCCATGACCAATGGAACTTAAATCAGACACCTCCCACTGCAGCTACTGCAGAGTTTTGGATTTTTCATTTAGTTCCTCTAGCTGTGCAGTAGAAGTACAGGTATTCACAGAGCAGAACAGCTTTAATTTCTCCAGACTAGCTCATCCCTTTCCTCATTATCAGGTACCTACCATCTCGATAACTCACTCTGAGACATTAGAATGAAAAAAAATAAAAAGCATTTTCTTCACTCACAGTTCTGAACAGATAGAACACCCAAATTAATAAATATGCCTGTGTGACGACACCTCCCTTTTAAACGTGTAATTGTGATAAAAATGTGAAGTGTAGGGAACCAAATTATTAATCTTCACAGGATCCACTTGGTAATGCTGCCACCTTTTAAATCGTCGCCTTATGAACTGGGACAGACTCAGATATATAATATAAAAATAATGATGGTGTTTATTGAGAAAATAAATAAATACAACAATGACTGAATTTGGTATGTGTTGCCCTAAACATAAAATAGATTAAATCAAATCTTCAAGCCTCCCTGTCTTTAATAAACAGTAAATAGTAAAGCCCTCACACCTAACCTGCCTGCCTGAACTCTAACAGAGCTGTGCTCTTTCAGCACTCTCAGCTTTCAGCTCTTAACTCACAGGCCAGGCTCCACCCTTTTTATACCATACAATCCCCCACCCTCCTGCTGGGATTGGCTGATGATTTACATATGTATTTCTCCTGCTTCCAGGGTGTTGTCACAGCCTGCCTTCAACAACAGACTTCCAACAGACTCTAGAAAAGGAAAAAATACAGAGCAGAAAGGTGGGGCTCTCTTTGGATTCAGAGGCGCTGGATAGATTGACAGTCACCCCAGCCCAGGAAGGTCCCTCCCACCCAAATCTACTAAAGGCAGCATGGGAGGTTGCATCAACAATGTTAACTGTTACAACACAATTGGCTATATTGTTATTAATTTTATTGGTAACCAATTGCAACAGCAAATTCAGGGTATCATGAAAGGACAGCAAATTTAAGGTGAAAGACTTGTATAGGATTTTCTACCTCACGTGCCAGAATAACTTGGTTGGCTTATGTCTAGGAAGCACCAACAATTTCTGTCCTTCAGGAAGCAACTTGGGGGATGCAACTTGGGCAAAATATAGCATATACTGTAATGTCATCTGCTGGATAATTGATGGATTCTCTTTGTCCTGACAAGTGAAAGCATGATAAGGATGCTTCGTCATTTTGACTGATTAGCAAATAGGAAGTAAAAGAGTGGGGAAAAGAATAGAGGTTAAACAATTTTTTCTTCTTAATTTAATATTTTTGTGTATCAGTCATATCAGCAGTTAAAAGAATAACAATAACATATCTGTTGACATTTCTAATTAAAAACTAAATGTCGCAACTCTGCTGTCGGGATGTCTTTTGTCCACGTACAACGCCAGTTGAATCTCTCTACACCTCGTGAACACCCAGCAAGTACCACTAAGGCTGATACTTCACGACCCTCTCGCTGCAGTTTGTGGCCCCGCTGGAGACCAGTTCGAAGGAACGGAACCTCACGTCCTTGTGGGGTCAATCCGAGTTCACCTCAACCACGCCCCCTGAACTGCGCTCCAAGTGGGGTGAGAGATTCCCGTCCTGGAGCTCGGGAATCTTTTCAATCCGCTTCTCGATCCGATTTCAACACGGAGGCAAGTTCACCTCAGCTCGAGGAAGAACGTGAAGTAACTGCCTTTGTTGACCAAACTTACTCCTATGTAACCGCGCACAGGATCCCCGTTGCAGTTACCCCTCAAATTTGGGTCCAGTGCTGTATACTGCTGTCCTAGGATGACACCACTGTCGAGGTCTGTATTATGTACAGTGGACCTCGTATAACAAACGGTTTGTATAACATAAAATCTGTACAACATAAAAACATTCCAAAGATAGGGGAAATTTGCTTAACAGAATCGCCTGTGGGGTGAATTCATGCAACATAAAAATGGTCATGATTAGGGATTACTCTGTTTTCAATGCATTCCTATGGGAAATTTTTATAAAAGAAAATTTGCTTAACAGAATTTCATTTGGAACGAATTAATTCCTTTATACAAGGTACCACTGTAATTGACTATTCCGTATGAGCTCCTTTATTTCAACATTTTCCACCACATGACTGGTTGCCCCTTTCTCTTCACTGGAAGCACGGCACATAGACGTACCAGATATGTGTTTGTAATTTTCCCCAGTGCTGGAGGTTTCATGATTCTATCATGGTACATTTAAACTAAAGACTGTTATCTCTCTCTTTTCGAAATGGCTGCTCAGAAAATGCTCACATTTGCATCTATGGAAATGAAGCTGCCTGCTATCAAAAGAGGGTGTAAATTGCAAGTTTCAGTCTACATAGCCTGCTTCTCCCTTCTCATTACAGTGCTGCTTTATTTCCCCTGTCCTTTTCAAGGGCTCTTTAGAATGAATGAGGTTTTTAAAAGAGCATATCACAGTGCAGTAAAATATTTATACTCTTCCAATTTCTTCTACTCTTGATAGTTCTGTTCTGTTCTCTTCACAACTATCTCCACCACCACCCTTGGTTCATTTTATTCTTTCTTGCCAATTTCCCCCCTCCTCCTTTTCCGTCTTCCTGATTTCCAGTAGAAGGTTTCACTTTCTATGCAGTTAGAATTCTAAAACTGACTTTTTAAAATGTCTCTTGAGCCAAAAGAGGTTACTCCCCCCCGCCGTTGATTGGCTGAATGCAAAAGCTGAGAAAATGATTTGCTTGTCTGACACATTTAGTATCTCTCACACACCTGAAGGAGCCATAAATATTATCAATCCCTTTAGAGTTTTGAAAGCAGAGTCTCTACTACTGCTGCTGCTGCTGCTGCTGCTGCTGCTGCTACTACTACTACTACTACTACTACTACTACTACTACTACTACTACACCATCAAACTGTTTCTGATTTATGGCAACACTTCTCTGGATTTTCCAGGTAGAGAATATTCAAGAGTGTTCACCGTTCCCTTCTTGTGGGGGGCATCCTCGGACTGTGCAGCTTGCCCAAGGCCACACAGGCTGGCTCTTCTTCCCTGGAGGCACAGTGGGAAATCATACTCACAACCTTTAGCTTTGCCACCAGATATCTAACTCACCAAGCTATCTCACCATCTCCCAAGTGCCAAGTACTTATACAGTACTTATACTCCAATTGCCAACCATTTTACTGAGTTGTCCTTGAGACTTTTTCTTCTCTATATTTAGTGTGTTACATAGATTGTTAACTTCGTCTCATTGTTACAAGCTGACAGGTTTTACATTCCAGTCAAAGTGCATGAGATGGGCTCGTGTATGCATGATATTCTCCTACAAGTTTTGTAATCAGCCTGTCCCTAACTGAGACATGCTTATCTCAAGAAAATTATTTCTAAGACCACAGAATGCTATGTCTCCCTGGAAGTTGAGTCGTGGCAACTGGATTTCTTTTTTTGAGAGATCAAAACGTTTTGCTACACATCCAAGCAGCTTCCTCAGTCTTAGAATAGTCAGCAGCAAGTCCTCCATTTTATAGTTCACCTACATTTCACATCACCCTGGTCTGAATAGGCTCATTAGGTGGACAATGGCCCAAGGTGTATGAAAGTTGCCCCGATGCAACCTTTCCCACCACATATTAAGTATGGGTGGTTGGTTAGCTATGGCCTTGTGGGTGGAGATGTGAAGTGCTTCTGATTTGTCTGGGGATTGATGAAAGGGCCAGTTTATAAGTAGTTTGTGAGTCCCCCACCTCTGTTGAGAAAGGGGTTTTCAATACATACATGAGGACAAAAGGCACTCATTCAAAGATGATGATGTACATATATTAGACAGAGAAGATAGGTAGTTTGAAAGAGAGGTCAGGGAAGCCATACAATGTGTAGCCTGCATAATTAAATTGTAAACCGCCAGAGAGTGCTCGAAGTGCTACAGGGCGGTGTATAAGCAGAACATTTTGCTTTTATAAACTGGCCCTTTCATCAGTCCACAAACAAATCAGAAGCACTTCACAACCCCACCAGCAAGGCCATAGCTAATGACCCATAGTTAATAGGTGATGGGAAAGGTTGCATAGGTGGGACTATCATGCACCCTAGGCCATTATCCATCTAATAAACCAATTCAGATCATGGTCCCCCTATGAACCTATTCAGGCCACTATCCACCTAATGAGCCTATACATGCCATTGTCCAATTTATGAGCCTATTCAGACCAGGGTGTTGTGAAATGAAGGTGAACTATAAAATGGAGGACTTGCCACTAACTTTCCTCACACTGATGAAGCTGCGTAGATGAGTAGTGAAACATTTTGATCTCTCAAGAAAAGAAATCCAGTTGCCATGACTCATCTTCCAGATAATCTCACCTGGATGACTGAGATTCTTCATCGTGTCCTCCGTGAATCCACACCATTGGGTTCTCGGTCGCGACGCAAGCAATGGCACCGGAAACACTTGAAAGCAAGGAAGCAGAATCATTAGTCTCCGCCCCACCACCCATGCTCCCTTGCGTTCCCGCCTAAACGCCTCAGTTCCCTCTCTCTAACCGCCGCGTTGGATGGTTCGGAAACCTGTTCTTCGTCAACGGATTTTTCCTTTTGGATCTTCTTGTCTTTTATGGCCCAGCGGTCACTGTTCAAAAATTGTGTCCGGTGCGGGGGGAAGATCCCTTTCTCAGACGGGCATTCCCGCTGCCTGTACTGCTTGGGGGAAGCCCACTCTCCGGACTCCTGTATCCACTGTAAGAGCCTAAGTTCCCAGGCCCTTCGAAACCGTCGACACCGACTGAATACTTACCTTCTCGAGAAGTCCCTGAGGCCGGCGATGGAGTCTTCTGCTTCCCAGGCTGCGGTGGATCCCGCTTCTCAACATCCGGCGGATCCTGTCGAGAAATCAGCAAAAAAAGTTAAGTCTAAAAAATCGTCTACCGAGGCCTCGGTATCGAAGAAACCCCGCCAAGAGAAGTCACCTTCTCGCCGGGAAAGGTCCCCCTCTCACCGGACATCCCCATCTCTCTCTCCCAACCGACGAAGCCCTTCACCGGTATCGCTAGACTCTTCGGATGAAGCGTCGGTAGCGCTCTCGATACCTGAGAAGAAAGCCAACAGGTCGGAGCTAGTGAGTCTCTTCTCCAATGCTCCCCTACAGCCCTCTTTCGGCCAGGCTTCCACGGCCTTTCCATTGCCACCGTCGGTGTACCAGAGTTTTCCCGGACCGGCTTGGCAGGGTACGGTTCCGCCCTTGCCACCGGCACACTCAGTTGGTACCCAGCCACAATGGCAGGGCACGGTACCGCCCTTGCCTCCGGCTCAGACGGCCGATACCCAGCCGCCGTCTCCCGTGCGGAAGCAGTCAGCTAAGCGCAAAATGGCAGCATCTTCACCTCCGCCTCCCAAGAAGCCGACTAGAGGTACCGAGGCGGTTCCTACAGCTACCTTGCCGCCTTCTCGACCTGCTGCTCCGGTACCATCTCCGGCCCAACCGTGGGGATGGCCAACGGCACCACCGACATGGCCCTCGGTACCACCAATGCCGTCGATACCTCCGATGTCGTCTGCCTGGCCTGCCGGTCCTTCCTCGTCTATGGTACCATTCCCTTTCTCGGGTTACCCTATTTTTCCTGGGTTTCCCCCGGTACCGTACAACACGGGACCGTTCTGGAACCGCCCGGGACCTTGGTATGATCCCGAAGGACCCTCGGAACCCAGATCCCCGAGCTCAATGGCCATTGAACCAGCTACATCTAGGCATCGCAAGAAGACTAAACGTTCTTCTTCCCGGCACCGCTCTGGTACCAATCCACCTTCCCCTTCGGACTCTGACTCTTCCTCCTCTGGGGATTCTGACTCCGAGGAACCGGATGGTTCCGACCAGGAAAGGCCTGCTACTCCTGATTCTAATGTAGCTGGTGAGAGTCCCCCTTCCTCAGCTGATTCCATTGGGAACTACTCGGAGTTTATCTCCAAGATGGCCTCGACTTTGAATATACCAGTGCACCACCCGACTCCTCAATACTCTGATCATGTCTTTGATCAGATTTCATCTGATACCACGTCACCCATTCACCTGGGCATCCTGCCATCAATCCTTGACATGGCCAAGGACTCCTTTAAGAAAATCCCCTCCTCTTCCAAGTCTCGAAAACTGGAGGGGTTCTACAAAGTCTATGATGAAGGAGCACCTTTCTTGGTCAAACACCCAGCACCCAATTCTGTGGTGGTGTCTGCCTCTCAGTTACAATCTAAATCCTCTCAGGTACCTATTCCCCCGACCAAAGAGGGTCGTAAGGTGGATACCATGGCCAGACAGCTCTACTCCTGCGGCCTTATCTTTCAAGATAGCCAATTATCAAGCTGTCATGGGGGCCTACCAGCGGGCGCTCCTCAACAAGGCCAAGGCGGCTCTCGACTCTGCCTCTGATGCTGCCAAGGGTATTGCAGTGCCAGCTCTTGATGAGGCCCTCTCCATTGCTGCCCAGCAGATGAGATCTGGCAGACATGCTTCAGATGCCGCTACCAAGGCCATGGGGTCCGCCATTGCCTTTCGTCGCCATGCCTGGCTGAGATCCACGGGCCTGTCTGAAGATTCAAAAAACAAAATTTGTAGTTTACCCTTTGAAGGTGAAGGCCTCTTTCATGATAAGACTGACGAAATCATGAATGAACACCAAAAGAGTCAGAACACTGCCAAACGTCTTAACCTTCTGCCTGCTAAACAACATCGGTCCTTTCGTCCTTCCTGGAAGAGATCCTTTAGCCACACCTCAGTCAGACAGCAACAGCGTGAGCAGCCTTTCTCCTCGTCCTCCAACACCTTTGCCGGAAAAGACAGACCTCAGAAGCCTAAGTTCCGCACTTCTACTCGACACCAGGACAAACGTGGGCGTAAGGACTTCTGACTCCCCAAGGCTCAAACCATTCCTGTCGGCCTGGTCCGACATCACCACCGACAGATGGGTTCTCTCCATCATTTCTCTCGGATACAGAATAGAATTCTCTGCCCTCCCTCCTACAGGCCGCCTGATCCACACACACCCCATCTTCTACCCTTTGGGAGGAAATTTCCACTCTCCTGCAGAAGGACGCCATTTCCCCGGTACCTCCTTGGGACATTCCTTCAGGCCATTACTCGCCTTACTTCACAGTCCCAAAGAAGGACGGCGGTCTTCGACCCATCCTGGACCTCAGGTCGGTCAACTGGTTCATCCCTCCAAAAAAGTTCAAGATGGTGACCCTGGAGACTATTCTGCCCCTTCTACAGGGAGACTGCTGGTTCACTGTCATCGATCTTCGGGACGCCTATTTTCACATTTCTATCCACCCCTTCTTCCGCAAGTTTCTTCGATTTATGGTGGGGGGCCAAGCCTTCGAGTTCAAGTCCCTTCCCTTTGGACTAGCCACGGCCCCCAGAGTCTTTACAAAGTGTATGGCCCCAGTCGTCGCCCACCTTCGGTCACAGGGAATAGTCATCTTCCCTTACATAGACGATTGGCTTCTGGTCTCGTCTTCTCACGACCAAGCACTTCTTCACCTCAGTTTTACCCTTCAACTTCTTCGTCGTCTGGGTCTCGAAGTCAACTTCGTCAAGTCCAGACTTACCCCATCTCAAAGGGTCGAATACATCGGCGCCATTCTGGACTCCAGGCGTCAAAAGGCCTTTCCTCTGGTCTCCCGGCTGTCGGATATAGCCTCCATAGTTTACCTTCTGCGCCCCGGCGCCTCTCTACCCGCTTCGCTGGTGCAACGTCTTCTGGGCTTAATGGCCTCTACTACATCGGTCGTTCCCTTTGCCCGTCTTCATATGCGACAGCTCCAGTGGTGTTTCCTCTCTCAATTCGACCCGGAACACGATTCTCAGAACAAACTGATCTCCATCTCCACCCGAGTCTGGGAGCGCACCCGTTGGTGGCTCAACTCCTCCAACCTCCTAGTGGGCCGCCATTTCCAACCTCCCTCCCCGACCACCCAAATTACTTCGGATGCCAGCCTATCGGGATGGGGAGCCTTCTGCGGCAATCACCAGATTCATGGTCTCTGGTCTCCTTCGGAGAGCGCCCGACACATCAACGAGCTAGAGTTGCTAGCCATCTTCAGGGCGCTGAAAGCTTTCCTCCCTATCATCCAAAATCAGGTAGTCCTAGTGGCCACAGACAACACCACGGCTATGTACTACCTGAACAAACAGGGAGGAACCCACTCTGCTGCTCTTCTGCATCTGTCCGTCACCATATGGGACTGGTGCATCACCCACCATATTCTGCCGATGGCTATCCATCTCTCGGGGGAGGACAACGACCTAGCGGACAGTCTGAGTCGCAAGACCTCCACTTCCCACGAATGGGAACTGAACCCATCGGTATTCCGTCTCCTGGTCAGACGTTGGGGCTGCCCCTCCATAGATCTATTTGCCTCGGAGGCCAATTCCAAATGTACCCGTTTCTGTTCCAGGGCAGGAGTGGGCAGCCGCTCTCTGGGGGATGCCTTCCTGTGCCGTTGGTCTCGCCACCTACTCTACGCCTTCCCTCCAATCCCTCTCCTCCACAGGACTCTGGTGAAGATTCGGCACGACAGATCCAATGTTATCCTCATCACTCCCTGGTGGCCCCGCCAACCATGGTTTGCCACTCTTCTGCAGATGGCTCAGGACCACTTCACTCTGCCTCTCTTTGCTTCTCTCCTGTCTCGAGACAACGGTCGGGTGCTCCACCCAGATCTCCCACATCTCAAATTGACAGCGTGGAGGATTCGGAACTGATTTCTGCTATCTGCAGAGCGGCCAGAAAACCTTCGACTCTCAAGAACTATAATCTCAAATGGACTCGTTTCAGGGCCTTCACAGCTGAACACTCCTTTCCTCACCTTAACCCCCCTCTTTTAGTGGTGTTGCGTTTCCTCCTTAAGCTGAAGCAGGCCGGTCTTTCGTTGGCCTTGCTTCGAGTTTACCTCTCGGCCATTGTAGCCCATCAGCCCCAGGATTCTCCTGCGGCGGCGTTTTTCAGACATCCGCGACTGAAGCTCTTCTTGAAGGGCCTCAAGAACACTTATCCGGATAGGCGCCCACTGCCTTCCCAATGGTCCCTCCGGCTTGTTCTCCGAGCCTTGGCCAGACCTCCCTTTGAGCCTCTGGCTACTTCGTCCTTGCATCACCTGACTCTTAAGGTTGCCTTTTTAGTAGCCATCACCTCAGCATGTCGGGCCAGTGAACTGTGTGCCCTTCGCCACGACCCTCCTTTTTTACAATTTTTTCAGGACAAGGTTGTCGCTTATCCCGACATTTCCTTTCTCCCCAAAGTGGTTTCCCGGTTTCACTTATCCCAACCTATTATCCTTCCTGTCTTTTTTCCTTCCCCGGCTTCTGCTATTGAGAGAGAACTGCATTCCCTTGATGTTCGGAGAGCCTTGGCTTTCTACGTGTCTAGAACTGCTTCCTTTCGGAAGACCACCCGTTTGTTTGTTTCCTATGCTACTCAGTTTATGGGGTTGCCAATTTCCACTCAACGTTTCTCTAAGTGGGTTGTTTCTACGATTAAACTGTGTTATGAGTTGTCTCATCAGCCTCTCCCTCCGGGGGTACGAGCCCACTCTACTAGAGCTGTTGCCTCGTCGACCGCCTTTCTACGGGGAGTCCCTATGGAAGAAGTCTGCAGAGCTGCGACCTGGTCTCAAGCCTCTACCTTTGTTCGGCACTACAGTTTGGACACCAGGGCTAGGTCTAATGCCTCATTCGGCACGGCTGTGCTCTCTAGCGTGCTGCCATGACTACCCTCCGCCTTCTCAGGTAGCTTGGTACTCACCCAATGGTGTGGATTCACGGAGGACACGATGAAGAAGAACCGGTTGCTTACCTGTAATGGTGGTTCTTCGAGTGTCCTCCGTGAATCCACACCAACCTGCCCGCCTCCCCTCTAGTCACGTTGTCTGGGGACTGTTTTCCTCACAGCGGCGTGCAGAGGGAACTGAGGCGTTTAGGCGGGAACGCAAGGGAGCATGGGTGGTGGGGCGGAGACTAATGATTCTGCTTCCTTGCTTTCAAGTGTTTCCGGTGCCATCGCTCGCGTCGCAACCGAGAACCCAATGGTGTGGATTCACGGAGGACACTCGAAGAACCACCATTACAGGTAAGCAACCGGTTCATCTGCACAGACAATGCTACGTCTTCAAATTTTCAGACTGTGTGCTGCAAGAGAGATGTCAAAATTATTCATACAAATTAATAGTTTCTCTGTCCCCACAACATCTCCACAAAAACATCTACTGGAATACAGTACAGTGGGCCCTCGTATAACAAACGGTTTGTATAACATAAAATCTGTACAACATAAAAAATTCCGGACATAAGGGAAATTTCCTTAACAGAATCGCCTATGGGGTGAATCCGTACAACATAAAAATGGTCACAATTAGGGATTACTCTGTTTTCAATGCATTCCTATGGGAAATTTGTATAAAGGAAAATTAGCTTAGCATAATTTCATTTGGAACGAATTAATTCTTTTATATAAGGTACCACTGTATTTGAAAAAAAATCACTATTCTCACTTTGTTGTCTCTATGTGGGATGTGCAGCTAGATCAATGGCAGTATGTGGATCAAAGCTGGAGAAAAGTTTTCATTTGTTTGTTTGTTTGTTTTTTGACTAGGACTCTAAGAGTATATGAGTCATGCTGGAGTCCTGGAAAGTAATGTTTCTTTTTTTAGGTCCAGAAAGATAAGATACAGCAGATGTACCATCAGATATCATTTTCCCTTTCATCTTTGCTTTTATTCATCTGTTGACCAACCTCTTGCTACTTTGGAGACAAGCCCAAGACTACACTGGGTGAATTATACGGAATACTATGATTCCTATTGTTCTACATACCCAGAAGTGTTTTTTTTTTAACCTTTAGGTACTGTAGAAATAAACCTCTTTGGGTATAAAACCAAAGTACTCTTCCTATGGGGGAGGGATCTAAGCCAATCTTATACCATTTTTGCCTGATAAAAGGTTTGAACAACAACTACAAAAGCTGGGAGTTGAGTCATGGCTACTGGACTTCTTTTTTGAGAGATAGAAACGTTTCGCTGTTCATCCAAACGAATGGGTCGTTAGCTGTGACCTTGGTGGTGACCCATTCTTGATGGGTTTCAGCACCTTAGGCCATTGTTTACCTTAAGGCCATGGACACTAATGTCTCCCTAACGAGCGTAGTTACAGACGTTTTGTAGTTCCAAAGGTAACTACAAAAGCTCATCCTATTTGCAACTTTTTCACTGAGCCAATTGCCTAACCAAAAACTTTGCACATTGCTACTTTTTCTATTTCCTATATTTATTTTATTTTAATCAAGTTGTTCACAGCCATATACATTACAGGCCCAAATAATTTTAAATGGAAAACTTGTGAAATGTTTGTGTTGGGGAAGAAACATTGGTTCTTTTAATTTGTGCCTTCGGGTTTTAACCCATTTCATGAATAGATTTCATCACAGGTTTGGAAAGACGTATATTTTCTTTTAACTGCTTAGCAATGCTTTCTTTTTCTCCACGTTTGGAGCAGAATAGGCCTGATCCAAACACAGAGGGATTCAGCAAGTAGTTCATCACTTGATATTGAGTTGATGTGACTGGGTCTATTAACTTGATTCTTTGGAATGTAGCCCAAAATGCACATGTTTTCAATGTCTTGGCATAACTAAGAAAATAGATCTGGGTTCCTAGCTTCCATGGATAGCTTTGCTGGCAAAAATATTTGCTTTTACTGCAAGAAACTTGTTCCCCTTGCAGCTTCAGTTGGTATTGGTTAATCCAGCTTTGACATAATATAGAACCCCTTAAACTTTTGTTATATTATCTGAGAGCAAACAAGTAAACTTTCCTACCATCATTTGCATCTATAGAGGCAGTCTCAAGCCAACAATGGTGAATGCCTCCCAAACTTATCTACAATTCCTAGGTTTCAACTTCCATTCAGGATTTGTCTAATACTTAAGCCTCCTGGGAAATGCTTTTGCTCCTGAAGAATAACTTTCCATTGTCAATAAGGAGAAGAAGACTAATGTGCTTAGTTACAGTACCTATCACTGTCTGAACTTGCCATGCATCATGCAGAGTGAGTCAGTTGCCTCAGGTGGTAGATATGGATAGCTGAGGTGGCAGCAGCTACAGTCACTCTCAGGATTGCCCTCTTAAGTTCTTGCCATTATTGGCTTTGCTTGCTCACATTTCTCTTTGCTTGTACTGTACTGTACCCTGCTGCCCCAGCTGGGGTGGAGGAAGCCATTGCTGTTCCAGTAACAGCCAGACAATTTGGTGTGTGTCCCAAGGAGAAGGTCTACCATCTTGTCCTTTGCCTCAAGTGGCAAAATTCCCTCAGCCAGGTTTTTTTTTTTTTTGCCTGTCTTGGACCTTCCAGTTTCCTGTTTGGCAAAATAGATATTCCTCTGCTCGTAAGGCAGTGGTTCTCAACCTTCCTAACGCCACAACTCTTTAATACAGTTCCTCATGTTGTGGCGACCCCTTGCCCTGCTTGGGGCCCGCATTGGCAGGCCACTGCTGCAGGTACCATAGAGAACTTCCCTCTACAGGCACCCTCAGCCAATCGCAGCCTCTGGTGCCATTGACTGACATCCCCTCCAACCTATCAGGTTGAAACTCATTCTTCCCCCCGCCCTTCCTCCCCCCTCCAGAGCCCAGCCGTTTGTGCCTTTTTCTTCACTGGCTCATGGCAACCCCTGTGAAATGGTCCTTCAACCCCCCAGGTTGAGAACCACTACCATAGTGGTTTTTTGGTCCCTCATTCTGAGAAGGATGATGTGTGGTTTTTCTCTCCCCACCCCCAATCCTTCCTTCACTTGCATCAGAGCAGGGCTATAGCCGCCATTTGAGGTGACAGCTGAGAACCATAATATTTAAGGCAAGCCAATGGTTGGGAACTTGGGACAAAAATAATAGCTTTTACTGTAATAAATCTGGGCACAGCTGAGAACAAAACTTTACTGCAACCACTAGATGCCAGGAAGCTGAGTAATCTGAAACCTTCTTCTCAGAGTCTGATATCCTCCCCTCCTCTATAGAGAGAAACTTTCAACAGTCCCTTCTTAGCCCTGCCCCCACCTTCAATTCTTACTTCCTCCGAATGGATTGCCTATAAACCATTATCTCAATTGCTTTGGTAGAAATTCTTTGGATGATTAATATGGGTGTAGCCATCAAATGTGTTTCATTTAAAAAGTATGCCACATGCAGTTGGCTCTTTCGGAACACACTTGGGAATATACACCATTGTGACTATTTTTGATTTTATTAGTCAGCTTGATTTCCTTTAAAACCAACAGCAAACATTTTGATGATCTCAACAGCTTGTTCACACTAATAGTCCTTAATATGTAGAGTAGGTGTGAAACATTACGGAAGTATGTGTGGAAGCTGCTATTTTGTTCACACCAAAAAGTATCAGCACTGATCTGTACAGCTATGTATATACAGTATGTTACTGGGCAGGCCCTAAGCATTATTTTAAAAGTAATGTTTGAATTACCAATTATGCTACCCCCAAACCAAACTAGTTACAGACAACTAGTTACCTCTAAGCTCTGGTCCTCACCACTAGGCATGTCGGCCAAGGCTGCTGGGAATTATGGGCCAAAAACATCTAAAGGCTACAATTGCCCACTCTAGCACATCAAATGTCCTGCGTAAGATTGATCACGAGCTCTGTATACAAACATTCAGCTGGTCATGTGAATTGATACAGTAATCCGCTTTACTTGTACTTCTCAAAACTGAGGTCCTTGACCAACGTCAGAATGAAGGCCATCTTAGCAGTCACAGGATAAGAGAGGTCCAGCTAAGCAGTAACAGGATAAGAGGAGAGGCCCTCTTTTGGACTGGTAACTGTTTGAAGAATATAGGAGGAATAAATCAATACTATATTATGCTAATGTACAGGATGATCACCCAAAATTTGTTATTGGAACTTGCACTTTTTAAGTTGTTCATAAATTCTATAGAATTTGAGTGGAAAATGGTGTGGTTAAATTTGCAAAAACCCAAGAGAGATTTGTAAAAACAGATTTAGAGATTTTTAAAACCAAAGTGAATCTGTCGAGAAAGAACACTCGAAGGGCCTTCTCTGACAGTGTGAATGGACACTAAAATGGCAAAATGTTTTGCTGCAAGTAAGGGCGCTTTTACACAACCCCTAAGATCCGCTGGCAACTTAAATTCGGACCAGAGATCTTAGGGGTTTGCTCCTCTTGCTGTGTTCCCACTGCTCCACACGCCATTGCTCCTGTCAATGTGAGGGGAGGGAGAAAAAAAGGGAGAAAAGAATGCAGGCTCACCTCTGCTCTGCCGAGCTTCCCCGGGAAGCATTGCAGTCTCTTAAAGGGGTGGGGGACAAAAAAATAATACAAAAAAACAGAAGGCGAGGACAGCCCAGCACTCACTGCTTTATATCCGCATCAGAAATTTTTCACCCTCAGAGACCAGGTACTTTTAAAATGCGCTGGGACGCACTTAGGTGGGCATGGTCATACTTAATTTTTTTAAAACTCCGGAGCTGGTGGGAAAACAATTTTAAGCTCCACATCTGGGAGCCCTTTGCCTCGGATTTTAGGGGTCATGTAAAAGCGCCCTAAGTGTAATGTATATTGGGGACAAAAACACCAAATCTTTAACTGGTGATGACTAGCTAGGTAATGAGATGGGGTTATGGTGGATATGTTGACAGAAACTCTACTTCAGTGTATGGTAGCTGTGAGAAAGATGACTTCTGTGTTAGGTATAATTTAAAAAAGGCCTGGAAACAAAAGTGACATAACACCTTTACAAACCTAAGGTGTAACATGTACAGTTATGATCTCCACATCTCAAAAAGGATATTGTAGAATTGATAAAAGGACATAAAAGGACAACCAGAACAACTAAGAGGCTGGGGCAAGTTTTCAGAAAGGAGATGTTTCAGACTACTTAGTTTAGCAGGAAGATAAGAAAATGGGAGCCATGCTAGAGGTATGAGTATTATGTGGCAAAAATAGATAAGGAAATTGAGACAAATTCAGGTGTTATAGCCTGAAAACAAGCATGGCTGCAACTCTGCCTCCTCCACTTTCCATATTGGGATGTAAGCAGATCTTTGTACTGTAAAGGTTCATTCTAGCCTGACTGGAATGTCCTGTTTATTCAATAAAGAATCCAGAGCATCTTTATCTAACTCAGGTTTTATTGTGGCCAGATTAAAAAAAAAATAGATGTGTCAACTTGTGGGAGGAATTCTTTCTAAGCTTCAACAGGGGACAAGAAACAGGTATAAACATTTTTGACAATTCCAGTCCACAGCCTTGATCCGTCTCAGTCCAGGGATCCAGTTACTGTGACCCAGGTGATGCATTCGCCAAGAGTTTCCGGTCTTCCTCCAATCCCAGCTCCCATAGCCAGTCCTGGTCGACGTGGAGGTCAGTCCACATTCCTGGCTCTTCCTTTGAGTCGTTTCCTGGTAGCCAGTCCATCTTTCTTGTTCTCTTTTCTCTTTCTCTACCTTGGCCCCATGAAGCTTCCTCCTCCAGTCTCTGGCTTCCTTTTCTCCCCAATAAAAACAACATTTCTTGTTGGATATTCTTCTCCTCTCAGCGTCCTCCTTTGGAACATAACACATTCCCATTTATGGGTACAAGGATCTTAATCTAACCATATCCACTCCCAGTTGGGAGGAAGAATCTTTGGTTTTCCCTTAACTGCTGCCTTGGCCACTTTTGAGACCCTTATATCCTCCCCCATCTCCTCTATCTGTCCAATCCCCTTCTCTGAATCTCCCGCCTTTTTCTCCAGACCTATTGGCTGTTCCTCCTCTCTCACCCCTACTGTTCCCCAGGTTGTTGCTGTGGTTCTCCAGGTGTCTCAGTACTTGGACTTCTTGACTCTGTTTTAAGGGATCTCCCAACAAAAGCCACTGGCTGCTATAATTGTCAGGGCAAGGGGCAGGCGGCACTCCAGCAGACAAGTCCTTTTGTCTGCCTTCTTCTTTACATGTATGTTTAGTGATGACAGGCTTCCCAATCAAAGTTTGAATGTTAACAGTTATAAGTAATGTAGTTACATATCACTAGCTATTTTCAGTAACAAATAATGTAACTCGTGTATCTGTGGCGATTCTCAGTCATCCAGGTTAAGTTATCTGGCAGATGAGTCATGGCAATTGAATTTCTTTTCTTGTGGGATCTAAATGTTTCACTATTCATTCAAGTAGCTTCATCAGTCTGAGAAAAGTTGATGGGAGGCTTCCAATTTATAGTTCACATTGGTTTCAGCCCACCCTGGTCTGAATAGGCTCATTAGATAGACAACGGCCGGGTGTGTGTGAAATCACACCTATGCAACCCTTCCCAACACCCATTAGATATGGGTTGTCACCAGTGATCTTCCTGGTGGAGGTGTGAAGTGCTTCTGATTTGCTTGTGGACTGATGAAAGGGCAGCATGATAAATGGGAGACAAATTGTGCCTAAGTCCCGCACTTCTGTTGAGGGAGGTATTTTCTATATGCACATGAATGGATTCCCTGACTCCTCATCTTTGAAGGAGTGTCCTTAGTCCTTCAAATGAAGCTACTGCTGATTCTGGTCCAGAGCTGTTGCCTCTCCTGTGCTGGGACATACTCCTGTTTAGTCACTGTATAGTTTCTCCAGTGTAGAGGTCTGCACACTCCTCACTGGATTGGGCTGCACGTACTATATTTCTCTTCTTGTGTTTTGGTATCTGGTCTTTTGAGTGGACAGGCCTCCACCTTAGAGTGTTTGTGGGTTTGAAGTGAATGGGCATGTGGTGTTTGCAAAAAATAAAACCTTTAAGCTTTTCAGACACATTAGCCATTTAAGGAGTGACTGGGTTATTCCATGGGCTCTGAGTTTCAGATTGATCTGTTGTTCTTCTGGGACAGGACACTGCCTCCTGACTACAGGAGCATTAAGAATATTTGTAACTGGAAACACACATTTACAGATCCCTTTGCATGCTGGAGATGCAAAGCTTTGCTTGCTTTCTGCCTGGGGTAGGGACGACGCTGCAGCTGTGCACTTCTGACTCTGACCATGATAAAAGCCCTCCACATTGAATAGGTTTTCTCATAATGCTTGACCCTAAGAGCTCACCCACTGCTAGCAGCTTCAGAACAGGCAAATGGAAATTCATGCATACATAGTTGGGCGTTGAACGATGGAATGCATTTCCATATTGTGTAGGAATGGCTGCCAATGTGGAACATCTTATCAGAGGATTAGGCACATAAGACAGAATTCTATTGCTTACAAACACTGGTGTTAGGTGCATAAGCCATACTGAGAAAATGCCTCTAGATAAGGATCCACTGCTTGAATTCCAAGTTGTGTGCCATGACCTGGCATGCAATGAGGAATATAAGTGCAGGCTCCTTAATTTCTGATGATTCACTACTATGACCTGCACCCTTGCACTTATGCCGGGTAACATGAGTAATAAGGTTCTGGCATTTTATGAAGGGCAAGGCCATCAATGGGCCTCACTTCTGAGGACTACCTCCAGGATCAGAGGTCATAAAATATCAGTCTTTGGAGAGGAATACTGATGGAGAGTTTTTGCCCTCCATGGCCTGCTTTCTTATGGGCTTCCCAAGGGTGTCAGGGTGGCAGACAATACTGTATCAGCATTTGTTCTGATTCCATCGAATCTCCTTATCCCAGGGGGCCTGAATGTGTGATGCTTGTGCTAACTAGGCGCTGCTCAGTCAATGAAACAGAGCTACACATCCCAATCTCCCAATTGACATGGAGGTGCTACAAATAAACCAATTAAATGACAAAAGGAACAACACAAGAAATAACAAATAATTACTAACAGTACTGCCCTGCACTTGCTAAGTGAAATTTAATGGTTCAGCATTTCCTGGGGACTTCACAAACATTACTGCTGTTATCCCAACAACCATGAAAATTAGGTGGTGGTGGTAGTGGTTGTTATTGTTATCATTGTTGCTGCTTTTGTTGTTGTTGTTGTTGTTGTTGTTGTTGTTGTTGTTGTTATTATTATTATTATTATTATTATTATTATTATTATTATTATTATTATCCCACAACACAGACCCAGGTTTTCATTTGAAAGAGAGATGAGCCCACTCAGTATAAATCAGCATGAGACTGACCCTTGAAAAGCTTCCAGATCAAATCTTGGAAAAATTACTTTTTTAAAAGAACAAGACTCAAAATCTGTCAGCCAACATGAAATACACTAGCTAGGGATTCTAAATTCCAAAGCATAACTTATGTTGGCTCTGCTGCAGTCCAGTCATCATCTTTTCAGGATTAAGCCCCTTCATATTGATGAGTGCTACTCCCAGAGAAATGGCCAATTGGCCATATGTTGCAGCCTGAGCCATTATACTACACCAACTTTCAAACACAGGCTTTGCACTTGTAAGAGTACACAGCTTCCAAATGATTCCTCAGCTGACTTTGCACTAATGCACAGAATGTTCAGGCGCACAATAATAATCAACCATACATCTGTGGATGAACTCAATCCACACAATTATGTAGAAGAATGCTTGTGTGATCTTTAAAATGGCAGTGAACAATTGCTGGTTTTAAACTTTGCAAAATCACAGAACCACAAAATGTTTTATTGCTATTATTTGCTGAGAAACATAAATAAAAGGAGATACAGTGGACCCTTGTATAACAAATGGTGTGTAGAACATAAAATCTGTACAACATAAAAAATTCCACAGATAGGGGAAATTTGCTTAACAGACTTGCCCATGGGGCGAATCCGTACAACATAAAAATGGTCACGATTAGGGATTACTCTGTTTTCAATGCATTCCTATGGGGCATTTGTATAAAGGAAAATTTTCTTAACATAATTTCATTTGGAACAAATTAATTCCTTTATACAAGGTACCACTTATACTGTATCTAGGACAGTAAATGATGCTGACGAGAATCACTGCAACTGGAGGAAATTGGTAGACACTAGGATGCCAGCAGAGGGCAGTATGAGAATGACTATGCAACCTCTCTCTAGGTTCTAGCAAATGACCTGTTGAATGAAAACTGGATTGACACAGAGCAAAGAAGCCAATAAGCAAAGGCACATTTGTCAGGTAACCAGTGCTGAAGATTGACAAGCCACTAAAATCAAAATTTTACAAGGCTTTGCTCACAGCCCACTACATATTGTCTCCCAAGCTGCCTTATCCCTCGCCTCATGACAAGGTGAAAATACAGTGGTGGTGAAGGAACCATTATGTTCTCCCATCCACTCTCTTCATGCTTCTCTATATTAAATACTTTGCTTCTCCCTTATAGCAGTCCAAAGCTTGATATTTATAAGGCTGGGTCTGCCATCCAAACCGTCAAAGGTCGCTCTGCTAACCAACCCTGGAGCCTTAACGTCTAGAATGATCATTGATGGCAAACCTTTTAGAGAGCAAGTGCTCAAACTGCAATTCAAAACCCACTTATTTTTCACAAAGTGCCAATATGGAAATTTAACCTTAATACAGTGGTAGCCTGGGTTACAAATGTTTTGGGTGCTACCCTTCAGGAAAGTGAGGATCAAAGAGCAGGCTTTTGAATTTCCTGCAGGCACAGCACTCTTGCTGTGGCCACGGGACATTCAAAAACTTGCTATTTGATCCTTGCTTTCCAGAAGGGTAGCACCCCTGCTCTTCGATCCTTGCTTTCCAGAAGGATAGCACCGTTCGGGAAAGTGAGAATCAAAGAGCAGGCTTTTGAATTTCCTGCAGGCAGAGCACTCTCACTGTGGCCATGAGGAATTAAAAAATCTGCTCTTCCATCATTGCTGAGGATCGAAGAGCAGGGGTGCTACCCTTCGGGAAAGCAAGGATCGAAGAACAGGCTTTTAATTTCCCTCGCTGAAGCCGCCGGAAATTCAAAAGCCTAACCTTCTGTCCTTGCTTCCCCGAAGAGTAGCACCCCATCCACCTCTCTTCCCTGGGCAGAGAGGCGGATGGGATGTTACACAATTGGGAAAGCCAGGGGGAGTGGTGATGGCTAGTGGCTAGTGGCCTCATTTGTAGCTCCAATTTACTCTGCAGCCACGCCACTTTTGGGATGCCCAGAGTGGCGTGGCTGGAGAGTAAACTGAGGCTACAAAGGAGCCCACAAAAATGCTGCCACCCCTTCGCCAAGCTCTTTTCATGGAGCCATTTTGGCAGTCTCAAAATGGCTCTGTGCAGAGATGGACAAAGGGGAGACAGCAGTTTGTGGGCTCTTTCTTAGCCCCAGTTTACTCTCCACCTGTGCTGCTTTTGGGATGCCCAGAGTGGCATGTCTGGAGAGTAAACTGGGTCTACAAATGAGCCAACAAGCTGCCGCCGCGCCACTGCCCAGCTCTCTGCACGGATCACAGGGGCGTGCTCCAAGTGGAGGGGGAAGTGCCATGGCTGTGAGGGGGTGATGTCACATGCCCACAGAAAGGGCTCTGTGTGCCACCTTTGGCACCCATGCCATAAATTTGCCCACACTGATATAGATGTTTCTACTGGACTTCACCTAACCAATGTGCCATAATATGGCACTGGCAGGTGGCTTAGAGTATTGCTCTCATCCTTCCCAGCCATCAAAACCAATGGTTGGATGGTAGGTGTGATATTCTAAATTCCTGAGAACGTTGTATTGGGAAAGACTGTGTTGAGTTGTATCGGAAAAGACTGTACAGCTCCTTCAAACTGTTTCACATTTCACTTATACTTAACTAGGTCCTGGTGTCAAGACTTTGCCTCAGGCCTGACAAATTCCACATTGAATTCTGCCAAGTAACCAGTGCTGGAGCTTGAAAAGCCTATAAAAATCAAAATTACATGTCCCACAACCCAGCACGCATTGCCCAGAAGAACCACGGTGGTGAAGTTGTTAGGAGTGTTGGAATAGGAACACGGAGACCTCCATCCAAATCCATCCATGAAATTCACTTAGTGGCTTTAGGCTAGATAGCACTTCTCAACATGCTCCGTCTACCCCCTTCCCTAGTAACCAAGGAGGGGGATGGAAAGAACCACCTGTGTTGCTCTGAGCAATGGGAGGAAGCATAGAGTGAAACTGTTATAATAATAAAAAATATGCAATATTGTTGACAACAGCAAGCCATCTGGAATGCTTTATCCAAAGATGACAACCGTACAACCCTATAACTCTCTATATGTGAGGTCTATTGAGGGAGAAAATAGTAGCTGTATCTACCAGTCGCCTTCACATGACTCTTTCCAGACTAACATATGTTCTTAGAGCTTGAAAAAAGTTACTTTTTTGCATTACAAATCCCAGAATCCTCTTGGGCAGTGGTCAGGTTTAGACAGAGGATTCTGAGA
Organism: Phrynocephalus versicolor; assembly: GCA_023846285.1. Taxonomy (NCBI): domain Eukaryota; kingdom Metazoa; phylum Chordata; class Lepidosauria; order Squamata; family Agamidae; genus Phrynocephalus; species Phrynocephalus versicolor. The sequence continues at coordinate 65,682,200 of JAHTLZ010003526.1, forward strand.
GGATTCTGTAGTCCAAAAGCATTACTTTTTCTAATGTGAACGTACCATAGTCTTCTTTATTAATCAAGTGGGGAAATAATGGACTTTAATGACCCTTGGACTGCTTTACCGCACCTACTGCCAGCTCTTTTGCTGGGCACATAGCCAGAAGGAACAAATCTTAAGGTTGACTGTGTGCAGTGTTTTCTTGAAGGGGCCACAGGTGAAATCACCACCTTGGCATTCAGATTCCAGGCATTTCTACATGATCAGATATTATGTGACAGAACTGGAACAACCAACTCCTAGGGAGCCACACCTTCTTCATTTCTATGACAAGGGATCCCCTGAAGGCTCTGAGTGTTTGTTTAGGAAGTGGCTGTGGGTAACATATAAAGTAGAGGCGGTGCTTGTGCTGGATTCTTTTGTCCAGACATTCTGCTCCCTTTCACCTCGTGGAAAGAGTGTGGCCATGTGCTTGAAAGAGAGAGAGTGTGTGTGAGAGAAAATTGTAACCTACAATCTAGCCAGGCCCACAAACACAAACATTTGCTCCACATGTGCTTTCTTCCCTGTGAGCATGCAGTATTTCACAGCAGGAGACCCAAAGCACAACTCTATGGGTGAAAAAAGAAAGTGAATGAAAAAGTCCCTTGAGCTCTGTGCTCTCTGGATGATGCAGAGAAAAGAGAACAGCTGAAGACAGAGCAGTGATATGGGGAAGCCCGGGAAACAGCATGACAGCCTGGAAAGCATGTGTTAATGCGGAACGGCTTGATATTTCTCAGTGGAAAGCCTCTGGAGGCATACTGGAGAACGGAAGTCTAGCAGCTACGGATCGTCAGATAACCTTTTCTGCTGATTCATGCAGAGTCAGGCGGGGCGTCTTTCAGTTTTGTTTCTGTAGGAGTCAGGCTGTAGTTTCAGTGCTGTAGGAAACTTTTTTTAAAAAAAAAAGTCAAGCAGTCATCATGACATTAATTCTGCAGTTGGAGGCTGTAAAAGAGGACATGCACAGGCTGTTGTTAACATCACTGATTCATTATAAGGGTGTGGATGACAAGGTGAATTAGGATTCTGGTGCATAGCTGGGGAAGATGCTGTTGAGGGTAATCAAAACGAGTAGCTCTTGGGACATCATTGAAGTGGAAATATTACTTTTTCTGACTTTCCCCCAGAATATCCCAGTCTACCTAGTCAAAGAAGTAACTGCTCTCAATTCTGACTACAGAGTTAAGAGTTTTCTGGTTTAGATTAGAGCCATATATAGAGGAGCATGTCTTGCCTCATGTCTCTCTCTGTTGTTTTCTGCCTGGAAAACTGGAGTTTTTGCTCACATGGATAGCTGACATGCAAGCAGGAACCTCTTCTCTATGCGCATACACACACACACACACACACACACAGAGAGAGAGAGAGAGAGAGAGAGAGCACTCCCTATAGGGAGGAAGTGACAGTACAGGAAGAGGAGCTAGGCGCTTCCCTTTAAGCACATTGGGCAGAATCAGTTAAACAATACCTGAGTAGGGTTACTGGCAATGGATGAGTGTGTAAGTACACAGCAAGAGAAATACAAATCCACTCACTGTGAAATCATAACAGGGAATTGGGACTTGCCTGCATCTGTTTATGTTAACTGGCCACACAGGGAAAACAGTGCTGGCTAAACAAACTTGTTTGCAGCTTGTTAACATAGCTCTCCTGTAGCCCTGCAAGAGGCATAGTTACATGAGAACTACCTTAATAAGCTGTAAACAAGGTCTGACTGACAATTTCTTTCTTTCTTTCTTTCTTTCTTTCTTTCTTTCTTTCTTTCTTTCTTTCTTTCTTTCTTTCTTTCTTTCTTTCTTTCTTTCTTTCTTTCTTTCT
>JAHTLZ010003526.1:65684057-65711991 GCA_023846285.1 Phrynocephalus versicolor
TCTTTCTTTCTTTCTTTCTTTCTTTCTTTCTTTCTTTCTTTCTTTCTGTGTCTAGGTGCTCTAGTGCAACAGTGCTGACACCAAGTTCTTTCTTTTTTTAAGATAAGGCATTATTTGCAAAGATCCAGCCCTCTCAGATGGGGTCATTGGCCTCCCGCCAGCCACTGTGCCATTGCACCAAGATCAGCACATCAGTTCGTGCAAATCCACTGTGGCAAAAAGACCCAGTGGCAGATTGAAAAACTACGGACTGGGCGGGGGGGGGGGGGCTCTGGGCCAATGAACATGAGCTTTTACATCATGTGGTGAAAGGGAAAAATGTTAATCAGACTGTCCCTATCCTATAACATTTGCCCAATCTTCCAACAATATATATCTTCCAATGAACAACAACACAACTTGAAGTCAGAGATGAACTGAACCACAATGTTTTGACAATGTGGTTGACATCTCCAACTAGGTTTACAATTACAGTTTATGGTTAAAACTTGGCTACCTACACAATATTGCATAGATGTAAAATGTAAAAACTTGAAAATCTTGAAAACAGTAGCTAATCAGTTGTCTTAACAGCTATATTTGAATTCAGAACGTCCAAATAGGATGCTATCCAAAGGCTAGCACCCTTCTGGAAAACGAGGATCGAAGAGCAGGTTTTTAAAATTTCCCACATCCACAGAGAAGGTCTGTGGCTGCGGGAAATTCAAAAGCCTGCTCTTAGATCCTTGCTTTCCCAAAGGGTAGCACCCAAAGCATTTGCAACCCGGGGCACAACGGTATTCAGGTTAAATTGCCGTATTGGCACTTTGTGAAAAATCAGTGTGTTTTGATTCACAGTTTGGGCACTTGGTGTCTAAAAGGTTCACCATCACTGCTCTATATGGAGTTTCAGCAAAAACTATTGTGAACTGTTGGTGTAGGTACTTTTCCATGGAGGTCATTCCACACGCCCAACAAGGAGGGACACTGTGGTATTGACTTCTGATTTAATGTACAGACACCTGCACACAGTTGATCACAAAGTAGCCCCATGACAGATCACCTGGACATTTATTTTCCTGAGTAGATGTTTTCTGTTCTATGGAGTCCACCAAACTAATTCCTAACAGGAAGCAATCCAGCTGTCCTAAGGCTCTATCTCGCGACCGCTAAAATTCATTTTTAACTTCCAGAAAAGCCACGTCCAAAAATGGTGCCCTCATGAGCAGCCTGAAAAAAACAAAAAACAAAAAACAAAAACAAAACATCAGCCATGCCCTCTGAAGCTCGTTTTCCTGGTACTACCTCTCGGGGTAGTCTTTTTTTTTTTTTTTTAGTTTCATGATGATGCGCCTTTTAAGCCAACTCAAAAGACAATGGCGACCAGAAAAGCCATTTCTTATCCCTGGGTTTTCAGCAAGGTGGGGACTCTGACTCAGTGGAAGGTTGCATGGGGGGAGGGGGAGCTGGTGCATGGGATGTGGTAGGGGGAAAGAGAGAGGGGGGGAGAAGGCTTGCAAAGCAGCAAGGGAGGGTGTGCACGCATGCATGCTGAGAAAGGTGTGTGTGTGTGTGTGTGTGTGTGTGTACTGAGGAGGAAACTACCCCTTTGGTATTTTATCACCTGCCACCTTTCACACGATTGCAGAGCCAAGAGGGGAAGGGCTTGGACAGTGCAGAATGCCGTTAACTGCCTGCCTGCCTGTCAACCAAGCCTCCTCTTTAAGCGGGGGGAGTCGGGTGTGTGTGTGAGGCTCCAGCTGTTTCACTCTCCCCTCCTCCCCTTTCCATCCAAAGCCTTTTTGGTTCTTCCTCTGCAACAGACACACTCGCTCACTCACACACACACACATGCCTGCACACGTGTGCACACACACACACACAGCCAAAGGGGAATGGATTGCAACTGATCCCTGGAAGGCATCCTTTTTTGCTAGACTCCCGGCTTCCACAGCAAGCAAGGGGGAATGTCATTTTGAAGCGGCTTCTGGACATGTGAACGCAACCAAGCCGGATGCGATTTCGTATGGACAACATAAAGCGGCTCTTCAACCATGTGACCATTGGGGTGGACAAACCGCCTTTTATTTTGAGTCGCTTTTTCTGGCCATGGGATAGCGGCCCTAGTCCAATGAGCTAGGATGAGAAGCGCTAGTGCATGTATGTCTTTGTAAATGATGGGAGTAGCTCCAAATCAGAGTTAACATTTCCATTATTGTTGTTGTTTTTAATGATGATATCAATATTCCATCTTTCCTCCCAGCAGTTCAAGCCTGTGCTGTTGTTATTACATGCTGTCAAGTCACCTCCAACTTATAGAGACTGTATGAATGAGCGACCCCACCACCACACACACAAAAAAGGCCTTGTCCTCAGGAGCCCTGGTCAGCTCTTGTGAACTCCAGCCTGTGATGTTTTTTATGGAATCAATCCACCTCCTGTTTGGACTTCAGCTCAGAGCTCAAGGCACTGTATGCAATCCCTTCCTCTTTTATCTTCACAAGAATACTGTAGCTAAGTTACTCCGAAGGTTGGGGCCTGGGTTGCCCAAGGTATCCTAGTGAGATTTACCGCTGAGGAGGTATATGAACCTGTCATTTTCAAGTTGGAAATGCCCATCTTGCATTTGATTTCTTATGCATCTATTACCAGTTTTTACAGATTATTATTGGCTCGGAAAAAGTGTCCTATAATTAAATTGAAATAAAATAAGGAAGCACAAACACTGAACTGTTTAAGTCTGGTTCATTGAAGCCTAGCCAAACAACAGTCAGTGGTCTCACCCTGGATGGTGTGAGTGAGTCCTGAACATTTGTTCAACATCAGTTTTTATACAAACAAGCCAGTTCAAGGTTTCTCTCAATCTGCATTGGTGGGTGATTGTTCGCATTGGTCTTGATGATCCATTTCCTGTGCCATTAAGCTGTTGATGGTCCAAATCCTTGAGTAAATGTGCCATAGATTGGTGTTCTATTGTTCAACTGGGCCCAGTCTGGCTGAGACAGAGAATGTGGAACTCCAGACAATGGGACAATCTCCTGTCCCTCAGGGACAGCTTACCCTAGGGATAATCCTCTCATTCAGCTGTTCTGCCACTTCCTGGAGTCATATACTTCCAGTTCATTTATATTCTTAATGCATTCAACTTCCTATAATTTATCTAGCTAGAATAAATGTTTTGGAGCCTGATTTCTCATGGTATCACATCCATAGATGGTTCTTATGCATCTATAGATAGTATATTTTCTGTGAAGGAGACAGCTGTGGCAACAAAGAGGAGAGGCTGGAACTTAAAACACTAACAGGCTTGAAAGGGTTTGGCTGTGGGGTGGAGTATGGGTTGGGTGCAAACCTTTGAATGTTTGAGAAGAAAATCAGCACCCAATAGCCCTGTTCCCAGACAGCCCGCATTCCCATAGAACAAATGATTCTCTGCTCTTGTATGCTTAGGGTTTCAACTCCACCCAGGCTAGAGAGAGTCAAGTCATTGTGCTTGACTCCCTGCCCAAACAGAACTAGTGCCTTTCAGCTACCACAAGTCACAGCAAGCCACTGAGACCAGCCGAGAACAATTCCCATCCATGTCAAAGGAGGCACCTTTTTTTCACCCTATTTCACTTCAACCTGGCAAAGAAAATCTGCTGTGATGCCCTGGTTCTGGTGCAGTCCGCTTTCAGAATCCCGCCAGCTTCATCTGGCTATCAGGAATGGACCCCTATCTCTCTTCCAACTATATCCCATACGAAAAGTGACTTGCATCGGAAAACATAGATGTTGCCTGGGAGGAGTCATGCAATGATTGCAACCTATAGTTTTCTAAGGTCCTTCCAAAACAGAGACATCTTTACTCTCATGTTAGGTGACTTGTGTGGATAATCAAGAGTCAAGACTACTAGGTTTGAGTAGGCGTGTGTGTGTGTGTGTGTGTGTGTGTGTGTGTGTGTGTTGCAAGAGAAATTATTGCATAGATATTTGGAAAAGAAAATATAAATTAAGCCCTGTTTCGTGACACCCAGTTAAAGGGCTTATTTTATATTTTCTTCTGCACACTTCTAGTCAATAGTTTCTTCCTCAGCATACACACAAAAACACATTCAAATCTAGTGTGTGTGTTGTGTCATTACAGTCATGACCGCCCCTTTGTGATTCCACATCCCATCGAGTTTTCTTGGCAGCAATACTGGAGTGGTTTGCCGGTTCCTACTCCAGGCACCTACAGCACCTGGTATTCCCTGGTGATCTCCCATCCAAGTACTAACCAGGGACGACTCTGCTTTGCTTCCGAAATCAGGAGAGATCGGATGTACCTGCATGCAACCCTTAATATCAGAGACTGAGAGCCCACAGCCCTCCAAATATGGTTGGGCTACAGTATTCGTTATGCTAGTCATTGGTGTCTCACAGCATCTTCAGAAGTACACATTCCCTATCCTAATTTTCATCAGTATATTGGTACTCTTTGACCACCAAAGAATTCAAGACACAAGTACTGTATGTCTTCCTTCTCCGCATCTAGTCACATAACAGCCCCGGGAGGGAGGTCAAGGACGGTGATTGCTGTTTTAAACAACTTTTTTTCTGCAAATGCTGAAAATGCTTCCCCCAACTACATGTACCTCAACATCTATGGGGATTCTTATTGTCCTTCAAAGAGCTGATGTACTGTAGTGTTGTAGTTTGTGTTGTACTAGGACTTGGGGGAATTCAAGTTCATGGCTCCACTGTGCCATGAAACTTCATTGGGCTACCTTTGCCTGCCTCTCAGACTGACCTACATCATAGGATAATTTGGCAATGAAGCAAAAAGGGAGTTGCGTCGCGTGGCCATCACAAAACACAACTGCAAAAATAGGTTACAGGCGATACCTTTATAGGCCACTGTTAAAAACAAAAAACAAGGAACATTGCAAGCTTTCGAGCTTAAATAACTCTTCTTCAAAGCAGGTCCCAGAAGTTCAGATATGGTAAAAGATGTGCTTTACCAGGATGTAACTTTTAGATGTTTTTAAAATCCAAGGCTACTGTAGATGGCGTTGCAGCCAGGGCAGAAGTCTTGTAAGAGTCAGGAAGGGCAGTTGTAAAATCTGCTACTATCAATTACTGCCAAATCCCCCTGGCCACATGAGCTGGAAGATTCTGGAGGGTTGTAGTCCATAACAGTAACCTTGCCAAGGCCTGTCCTTATATTAAGGTAAATATGGACTAAAGATATAAGGTCTCCTCATCTGCATTTCAAGAGGATTTTATTCATGTATGTATTATTTTAAAGATTTATGCCCTTCCTTTCACCTCAAGAGAACCCAAGGCAGTTTACAATGGTAAAAACTGGAAGGTGGGTGGGACAGAAGCTCGATTCTTACACAATCAATTACTGCAACACTGAGAAAGATTAGATTAGTGAAAACAAGTGCAAGTTCTGCCATATCAGAATACTGGAACCTTTGCCCCAGTGAACAAATACTGATAAAGAACCAAGCAATAGTGAAATGAACTTTATCACCTTGTGACAGAGTCTTCTTTTCAAAGTTAAACGTCAACATAGCATTGGGGTTGCAGCGACTGCAACCTGGGCTAAAATGCATAAGAAAGTGAAATCCCTCTTGTCTTTATCTTTGGAAAGCATTTTCTCCAACACTTGAGGAAATAAAGCAGTTTGACTTGACAGCTCAGTGTTCATCGCATCATGTTTTCACTGTCTCAGTACTGAAACCATCTGATGTAAATTCCACTGACTAAAATATTGACAGAAGCCCAGCCCATGACATGAAACTAGCCAAAAGTCTTATTTTATATACAGTGGTACCTCTACTTACGAGTATAATTCATTCTGAATGCATGCTCTTAAGTCGAACAACTCTTAAGTAGAGCAGCCCTATTTTTTTAAAAATAATCATAAATAAATAAATAAATTGAAAAAAAATGTAAGTAGAGCAGAGCACATCTAAAATTTGTAAGGCAGCAGTTAAAACACCAACTTTTTTTACTCTTAAGTCAAATTGCTCTTGAGTCGAGCTGCTCGTAAGTAGAGGCACCACTGTATTACAGTATACTCTTTTCTTCCTTTAAGGAACATATAGTCTAATACATAGTTGTTTTTGTTTCTCAGCTAGTGTCTCATTTCCAGTAGAGGACAAGAAAGTCTTATTTGCTGCCTTTGTTTTGGATTCCAACTCCCATTAGACCATGGCAGCAGGATTAGAAGTTGGGGTGATGTGCGTAATAGCTGGATTTGTCCATGAGTGAAATAAGGCCATAGTCACATTATTATTAGAAGAAAAAAGGGTGAGGGATTTTTTTTTTTTGAAGTTGGTCTCAAGTCATGTGGTAGTCTCGTGGTTTGGGGGTTATGCCTCATTTTGGGACAACTTTTAATCTGTTTTGAAGCTATGTCATATATTGGTCGAGGACACTAAACAGGCATTAAAAATAATTGCTGGGCACTTAAAAACTTAATAAGTGCTAGACTGTGTGGGGCTTGTCATGTAATGGATGTCAGGTTGATGTTTTTTAGTCATGAAGATGCCAGGGCTAAATTTGGTTCATGGAGAAACAAACTCATGTGTCTGCCTCTCTGATAATTGTCTTACCACAGACACATGATGCTCCTTTCCAAAGTCCATATGAGTAGAGAGCAGGCCATTAAGTGTCCATATAGTTTGTAGGTATCCTACTAATTACTGTTCCTATTATTTCATCCCCATTGGACTGAACAGCAGTCGGGTGTTTATTTGGGGTAAAGTACAGAAGAGAATGCTGAATCACTGCTGGATAGGGAACGAAACCTGATTATCCTACAAGGTATTCAGTGTTTGGAGTGAAGAGTGGGTGGGGTGAGGCTGTCTTTCAACTGCAGTCCATTGACTTTCTGTCACAGAAAACAAGGAGAGCTACTGTGAATAGCGCAAATTCTTCTCTTCACGGCCACTCCTTTTTACCCTCATTCCTCTTCTTTGGTTTCTTTCTATGTTGTTACTTTAATGGTATATAACCAAGGAATGTGTTGTAACAAATCCTGATGACAGAAAAGAGGCTATAGCTTTATTTTCTGGTAATAGTGTACTTGAATACTATGGATTGAATTACACCAAAACGTTGGTGTCATGGCTTGAAAAGAAACTTTTCCGAACTGGTCAGGCTGAGATGTGTGTGTGTGTGTGTGTGTGTGAGATATGTGAATTGATCCATTGTGAATTCGCACCTGTGAAGTTTAATTCCCCAAGAGAATTCGCTTGAACCAACCACAGGGGGGTCAGCAGAAGAGGAGGAGGAGATTGGCAATGAACCAGTGTTTGCAACTTGTAGCCATTTAGATTTGCAGGAGGCACAGCTACCCTAGAGCCATCTCAATAAGCTGCAAACAAGAGCTGACTTCAGATTTCTTCCTCTCTGACTCCTGGCTGGGCAACTAAAGTAAATGGGCTACCATCCAGCTGATTTTGAAAAATAAAGGCTGATTCTTGAGTCCCCTCCCCTCTCCGTTTCCTACCCTTAAAATTATAATAAATGGTTTGGAGACAAAGTGGTGCTTAGTTAAGTGGAACAAAAGCAAAGCAAAGCAAAGTGTTCTGCTTATATACCGCCCATATCACTTCAAGTAATCTCTGGGCAGTTTACAGTTTTAATTACAGTACATGGAACAGACACCCTTTGCTTTCACTCTCCCCACATTCAACTAGAAAAATTGAAGAGCCAGCTTCTGGTCACCTGCTAAGCCATGAAGCTGCATTGGCTCAAGCAATCAAACTGTTTGAACTGATACAAATACATTTTATTGGGATAAAAAAAGTAGAAGCTTGTGTCAGAGGGGAAAAAATCAGATGTGGGGAAGCGCTTGATGGTTTCACCTTAACTGGTATGTTATGTAGTCAATGGAAAAAATCACATGAATCTGGCCATATCATTCTTGAGTACGTCCTGTATTATTCATAAACGTAGCTGATAACACATTTAGAACTTTGAATAAATTGGTTATGAGCACCATTCCGTCTAGACTGCATGGCCATGCAGCACCGCATTGGTGCTGTGCACACACAGCTGGTGTTGTTGGCCATTTGTTTTGGGTCGCAGCCCAGCACTGGCAGGAAATTAGAAGGAATCTTGATCCTGCAAGGTAGGTTAGGCTGAGAGAAAACAATAGGCTGACAACGTTCTCACTAACTGTCCACCAGCAGTGGGTGGGCCCCCACCCCATGGGGGGTTCCGGCCATGACTGGAACCAAATGGATGGGAACACTGGGCTGCCTGGCCATGCAGCTTAGAAGGGGAACGCTGGTTGTGAATGGCATTAGGGAAGACTACATAGGTGTTGTACCATGGTCCGAAGTACTGTTTCAGCTGGATTTTTGTTGTTGTCATTTCTGGGCATATGAATGACACATAGCTTGTCTTATTTCCCCCCCTCATCATTTCCTATGTTTCCAAGATTTGTTTTCACGCCACAGACAAAACGGCCTACAAAACTTGTCCAGGTGTTTCAGTCAATGGTCCCTGAATTGCTGGATAGCTCTGTGGTTTAGGTTGGGGATTTGATTCCCCACTCATTATGCCTCCTTAACAGAAGCTGGACTCAGTGATCTATAAGATCCCTTCCAGCTCTGAAGTTCTAAGATGATGATTAGCACTAGTATTAGTACCAGTATTACTACTGCTGCTGCCGCTGCTGCTGCCTGTGTTCTGAATACAAAGCAGATTGATCCTAGGAGTATGTAGTAATAGTAATAGTAGTACTGTGATCAAACTGCTTTGTTGTTTGATTGTAAATTGTAGAAGATTGTTCAGTACAAAGACAGGGAGACAAGTGTTAACTTTTTAAAGCTACAAGTGAGATTTTTTTCCTTGCTACTATCATTTTATTTATTTATTTATTATTTTATTTTATTTATTATATTTTTATACCACCCATCTTCCGATGCAATAACGCAACTTCCAAAAACTTGTTTCTTTAGTGATAGATGATGATGTCAGGGTCAACGGGTGGTAATGACCAATAACCTTAGTATTTGTGCAAAGGCTGTCCAATGCACAAGAGAAGCACGTTGTTCTAGCTTTGTCCTGTTTCCTCCTACATTTGGGAGAATTACATTTTTATTCCTGCATCTAAAACGTTGTTTAATAGGATGCAGATAGAAAGATATTTAGTCAAGAAGAAAGGTGGTGAGTTCAAGTTTCCCTCCAATATGCCAACTTTCTTCATTTCTGCTGTTGCCTTTTTTGCCTGTGATAAAACTTTGGAAGTTATGGGAAAAGAGGGATGGGTGTCACATGAACGTTTTCCTCCCAAGGACAAAGGGGGGAGGTCAGTCTATCCATTTTCTGCATAACTGATCAATCACCCTTCCCTTCTAAAAGAGCAGACTCCATACACAATGGTGATTTTTTTCATCAAGTAATATGTGGATCTCTTGATAGGATGCATTCAGTATGTAATATACAGTGGTACCTTGTATAAAGCAATTAATTCGTTCCAAATTAAATTATGTTAAGCAAATTTTCCTTTATACAAATTCCCATAGGTATGCATTGAAAATGGAGTGATCCAATTTTTATGTTGTACGGATTTTCCCTATAGGCGATTATGTTAAGCAAATTTCCCCTATCTCTGGAATTTTTTATGTTGTACAAATTTTATGTTATTCAAGTTGTTTGTTATACAAGGCTCCACTGTACACGCAAGAGAGCAACAAGAGTATTGGCTGAAAGGTACAATTCCCTTCAGGTCTTTCATTTTGCTTCTTGGATATATATTCGGTTTGTTTTAGTTTTGTGACACAATTAGCACTGCAATTTGACCACAATGATATAGTTCCTTTCTGTGCATCCTTTGATTCAGGTATTTTAATAGTTGCTGCTTTGAACTCCAAATGAAATACACTCATTTTAGCCTGTCAAGCTGTGTTGAGCTCTCAGCTTTCAAGAAAACAGAACCTTTTCAAATATTCTTCTAACAGGAAACGTGTTTTGCTTTAATGAGCTGTCCCGAAATACTGAATAAATATTGAACAGCATGATTTTTAAAAATCTTTTTAAAAGTGCATTTGACAGTACTTCCATGTGCATGCTTTTTGGTTGGGTCACATTTTAATACATTTGTATTATCTTTTTGAGTGCATGTGTTCATTAGCCTTTAAAAAGTACATATTGTATCTGTAGCATTCATTGCTCTAAGTCTTTTCTTATTATATTCTTGATAAGTTGCACTGCTCTTTTATTTATGACTATGCTGCATTCTTTTTCTATGACAATTTTTCTAAAATTACAATTCCATTCCGCACCGTCATCTTGTGACCCACATTTAGTGAGACATCTACCTTTGTTCTGCACACGAAAGGGAGAAAGTAGTGTTCACCTTGGTTGCTCTGTAGCTTTCCCTTTTCATACTAATAAGCAATATGAAGCATAAACTTAAAAGAACATTTGCTGCATTGCGTTGAATGAAGCCTTTCTTTCATATAAAAGTTATAGGATTAGAATATAAACCAAATATTCAGTCTATGAAGCAGTTACTAATAGACCCTGACTCTGCTGGCAATCAGCCTGTTTCCAGGCCAAGTTCTAAGGACGGCTTGATGCCTATGAAGCCCTGTATGTTTTAGATTCAGGCCACCAGATAGTTCATATCACCCCCATAGGAGCCTTCTCAGCAATTAAGATCTTCTGCAGAGGTCCTTCTCTCAGTTCCACCACCTTCCCATGTTCCTTGATGAGGACATGACAGAGCTTTCTCCATGGCTGCTCCCAGGCTTTTATTTATTTATTTATTTAGTTGCCTTAGGAATGCTGGTTTTTAATTTACAAATTTTAAAACTCTTTTAAATCTTTGTCTTCAATCTTAACACACACACACACACACACACACACACACACACACACACACACACACCATATTTTAAAATTGTGTTTGTTGTATAGTTTTAGTTGTGAGCCACCTAGGGGGAGAAAAACAGCAAACACACACATACACACACACACACACAAATGAATGGATGAATGTAAAGTAGGTGGCTCAAGAATCATTGAGAGAGAAGATTTTGAATATATATCCAAAAAGCAATTTAAATTTATTGATATGGAAATATTAAAATTATAGTACCATATGAAATTAAATTAAGAAACATCAAAACATTTTAAATCATGCCAAAGGATTTATTGACAGCAAACATAGGACAATTAGCTGTGTTAAAATTAGACGTTAAACACTGAAAGCCTATTGGAATAAACATGTCTTCAGTCGGCACCCAAATTGAAGAGAAGGGTCCAGCCTAGCCTCATAGGGGAGGGCATTCCATAACCTGCAAGCAACCACTAAGAAGGCCTGCTCTCAGGTCTCTTGTCAAACATGCCTGCAAATGTAATGGGACTAGACACGAGCCATTTGTATCCATTCCCCTGTGGAAACAATAGACCACAGGCACCAAGGTGCCAGTATGACCCAGAAGCCTCCCCCAAAACTGGACCATTACTTACAAGTGGTGCCCAGGTGCATGTGGCAACAGCACTGCAGCCGTGCCAATTGTGGCAGAAGGCCAGACAGCTCTCTTCTGCCTAGCTGCACAACCTACAACTCACCCACAGAGCAAGGGGATTCTGGTCCAAGTCTAGATGGAACCAAAAGAAGCCTCCCCACCCCCAGATAATATTAAGATCCACAAAGGGTTATATGGGGAGATAAAGGCCATCATACAATCAGGACCCAAACTGTACTGGGCTTTATAAAGCATAGCCAGCATTGTGAATTAGTCGTGGAAATGAGTGGGTTGCCAAGGAAGCTACAGGGGCATCCTATGCTCTCTGTAACCAGCTGTAGTCAATAGCCTGGGTGCAGCATTTGGCTTCTGAAGCCCTCATCTTCTGCTGCTGACTCTGCCTGACCGGGTGACTCATGGCAGTGCATGTAAATGATCGTACTGCACTGGAAAGGCTGAAGGGTGGGGTTGCAAATCAGAAGCACGTCAGACAGAGAGTTTATCAGTTGAATCCACCGCCGTCCCCTGGAAGTTGCACATCACTTCCGAGCCAGGCCACCCTGTAGTCTTTCCAGACAGAGGGTGAGCCTGTTGCAAGGATCCGGAGGCCTTGCAATTCTTGGGCAAGACTTCTTTTGTGGGGCAACTCTCCAGCAGTGGCAGAGGCACCGGAGAAGTGGAAGGAAAGGCTGAGGCCAGTGCTGTCTTCCTCACCCTGAGGCATCCTTTTCAAGAGGCCTTCTCAGTACAGAAGGGGCACAAGAGGTCTTGGAGTTTTTTGTGCCATCACATACACCCCATCCGTGCTTGGGATCTTCTCTGGCCAAAATATCTGCGTCTCTGTGTGTGCTTGTGTGAACTTGAAGAGTGGAAGAGTGCACAAGCCCAAGGGAAGAGGCCATGATGGAGTCTTGATTGAGGGAGCTCCCCTGGGCAGAAGAATTGGCCATTCCAGTCCCTAGGGCAGTGTTGGCAAATCAACGGCACAGGTGCCAAAGGTGGCACTCGGAGCCCTTTCTGTGGGCACCCGACATTGCCCCTTCACAGCCACCTGTATTCAGGTTAAATTGCTATATGGGCACTTATGTGAAAAATCAGTGGGTTTTGAATCACAGTTTGGGCACTCGGTCTCTAAAAGGTTTGCCATCACTGCTCTAGATCATACCCAATAACATGTCGGGCATCTTTTAAGTTATGTTTTAAAATCTGCTCATGGATGTTTTTATTTCAAGTGTGAGACATATCTCCCAAAATGAAATAGATGCTTTTAAAATGTAGGCTAACCTCCCAAAATGCAAAGGTACTGGGTCACTGTTGTCATCAGACTTAGCTAGCATGGGCACCACCATTTGCTGCTGCAAATCCTTTGACCTGTAAAACAGAGAGGATGAATCCAATGGATCCCTGGGACTGATCGCTCCCCAGAAACCAGCTAGTGGGCTACATAACATCATGGGTACAGAGCCTGCCCCAGGCTCCATCCTTCCCTCAACATCAGCTTGCCATGCCCCTGTCGGACTGCTGTTTCCCCTTTCCAAACACAGATTCCCCTCTGCCTTGCTACTGTTCCCTACTAGGTATATAGGTGGCTAAGGAATACTGCTGTCCTACCCAGTCCATGGGAAGTCCCTGCACACTTCTCAAATGGGTGAAGAGATGTCCATAGGAGTGTATTCCTAACTCCAGGAAGAGGCTCACGGATGAAGAGCAAAGTCGCTGCAATAAATCAGAGTTTAGATCTGTCACAATGTCGATCTCCACCCTTCGCACACTGATTGGTGGATGTTTCCCTTTCTTTATTGTGGATCAAGGAAGGGCTCCAGGTTTGAGAAAGCCATTTCAGAGTCGGATCAACAGCAATGAGCCAAATGACTTGAGGAAACACCTTTGCTATTAATGACCCGAGTGTGGAGAAATTAAAAGACTTACAATTTATAAAACATTGCAAAACATCTGGACTTTCTATGGCACTTACTTCACATCCTGTTCATCCCTCCTTGCTGTCCCACTTGGGACTGGTACAAAAAAAAAACATACCTCACATCCATAGCGTGACAGCAAAAAGTTGTCTCGACCACGCTTCTGGAACCGGGAACAGAACGTGACAAGCTGTACCGGCCCCTGAGCTGGGGAATTCTTTTGTCTCTGTTCCTGTTCCGGGACAAAGTCCCGTGAGGTAACAATTGTCATGCAACGAAGGCAATCTTCCACTCATGAACTTGCGTCCGTCCATTTATCTCGTACTTTTGAGTGCTGTGGATCGACATTTCGAATAGACGAAGCACAGGGGGTGTGGTGCGCCTTTTATTTTTATGTTTTTTTTTCCAAAAAAGCAGATATTGTCATGAAACAAGGCCATGAGTAACACTTGTTACGAGACAAGTTATCACGACCGTGAGTAAATGGAAACAGGGACTGAACAGGGACAAAACCATGTGACTGTGAACAACACTGTCACAGTACAAACATAATTGCGAAAGAAGGTAGGACGTGAAGTAACCACCTACGTAGACCTGGCAAAGCATGGGAAGATGAACTTTTGGCTTCCAGTTCTTACTCCTTTTCTGTCTCCTGTGTTCCTGCAACAAGCCACTTCAAAACATTTGAGCTCAGGCAGAGGTTATTCCCCTGAACTCTATCATTTGTTTATTTCTTGTTCCTGTGTATCAAACTACCTACTAGATGGTGTGTTTCTGTGTCTTTGTTCTAGTAGCAATCAAAGCAGATCAAGGGCAATTAAGGAACAGCCATCAATAGTATAAAGAAAACTGTGATTCCCTTTGAACCTTTGGAGAGAGAGGGTTTCCATACCAGGCTGACTTATGAGAATACCTTTGTCTATTTCTCTGTTTAGGTAAAGCAACAATGTATATATGGTGCTGTTGTTGTATCCTGCATGGTTATACTCCCACTTACTTGAATATGGAATTGTTTTTCTATCCCCCCTCCCATATCCATTTATGTTCTTATTGTTCCTTTTGAAAAGAAACTTTCCAGCCACATCTGAGAGGTGAATGAAGATGGAATAGGTAGCACATGACTCCCGGCTTAGCTACTGAGTGGGTAAGAACTGGGGACTATGGGAAACAGGCTACAAATCATGGCACGCCCACTGGCAAAGAGCCCAGGGTGCTGACAAAGGTTGTCAGTTTACCCAAGTGATACAAATGACAGGGGAGAGATTTCAAACAAAGTCCCCAACTTGAGATAATTGAATCCTGGTCCCAACTGAGGTGTGAGTGAGTTTGCCACACGGTCCCAGCAATGAGCTATCTTCACGCTAAACAGTTCAGTGAACTGACAGGACAACTCAAGAGTTCCCTGGAGAACTACTTGAAAATCACAGCTCTGCCCTGGGTGTGCAAGTACGAACTTGTCATCTCAGGCACAGATTGGGTGTAAACAAGGTCCGTGCAGCAGCATAAATACTAGAAACACACTTGTTCCTTTTTTTAAAAAGAAGTGTGGCCTGGCGGTAAAGCTGGGGACAAACAAACTGCCACTGCTCAATGTGCATTAACTTGTGCTTGGGTGAGACATCTCTGTGCTTCCTTGGCTTTGTGCAGGTGAGACGTTGCCCAGCATTAAGTTAGCAAGCAGTGACAATCCCATTGATGTCTTTGTTATGATCAAGTCATGTACCACCATGAAGTCTTTGTAGCTTGATGCAACTATGTGTTTTCCTAAAGCGGTTGATCATCTATGCAATCTGGCAATGACAGAAACAGGGTCTCGAGTCGTGGAACTCGCTGACAAGTTGGACTTAAGTGGCTTGGCTCATTTATTTTCCCCCTCCCAATGACTCAAAGGCTGATACTTCACGTCCATCTCATCACTGTTTGCGGTCCCGCTTGGGACCGGTACGAAGTAATCTAACCGCACGTCCATTGCAGGACGAGGGGAGTTCGTCCCAACCACGCCCCCTGAACTGTGATTGAAGCAGGATGAGAGATTCCCTTCCATGGCCTCGGTAATCTGCTCATCACGCTTCTCGTTCCGAGACAAGTGGCCATGAGGTAAGGCTTGTCACTATGGAGTCAGCAACGTAGTGCAGAGAGATTAAAAGACAAATGCCTCAAACTTAGCTCCATAACGCATTGAAGACAAGGCTTCGGAGAATCGAAACATCGAAAAACGGAAGGTCGGGGCCAAAAAAAACGGAGAACAAAGACATGGATTTTCATATCTCATCACGGAATGAGGACGTGCGGTAACAGTCATGCCGGTATCATCCATCACGCCCGTGCATACACAGGGACAGAACCAGAAGAAGACCACATGACCATGACCGACATCAACACGCAACAAAATTCCTCCTGGGACGAGAATGGACATGAAGAAACTGTCAAACTCAACTCAGAACCCACCTGCACCTTGTTTTTTACTGAAGGGAAAAAGGTTGTTTCCAACAGGGATTCAGACTTGGGTCTGGGAACTCTGACCCAAAAACTTGCTAACATTTCTGGGCAAGGATTAAGTGGGGCGGCCGCTGCTTTGGCCATCCTCCTCAATTTTCTTGTGTGGGGGTGCTACAAATTCAGGAAAAAGATACATGACCCAAAGTATCTGTTCCTTTGGCAGGCTTTGGACAGATTTGGGTATCACTAAACTTCTGGGCTGGAATCCTCTTTGCAATCCTTGTGTATAATCAGAGGTGTAGCCAAGATTTGGAGCGCCTGGGGACAAGGTTTGTTTTTTGTGCCCTTCCTGCCGCCCCCCACATTGCACCCACCCAGCAACGGGGGGCAAATCCTGCTGGTGTGGGGTGGGTGCACGCACACATGAACATGCAGACATGTGGATGGGCGCCTTACACCTCTCCCACCAAGGAGAGGAAGAGCAGGAGGAGGGCACCACAACCACCATGTTCCTGCCTGCCTGCCTGCTTCACCACGCGATTAGCAGCGGAGGGGGTGCCGTCGGCAAGCTTTAGGAAGCAGGCAATGGGGTTTTATTTTCCAAGCAGCACCTCTGTCGCATGCTTCCCTCTCCTCCTTTCCCTGGGCTAACAATCACCAAGCCTTAGCAGGGGTGATGTTCACCTTAAGGCTATGGATACTGTTGTCTACCTAACAAGCCTATTCGGGCCATTGTTCATCTTATCAGCCTATTTCAGACCAAGGTGACAAGAGGTCAAAGAGGACTATAAGATGGAGGACTCGCACTAGCTTTATTCAGACTGATGAAGCTGTTTGAATAAGCAGTGAAACATTTCTATCTCCCAAGGAAAAGAAGTCCAGTTGCTGTGACTCAATTTCCAGATAAACTCACCTGGATGACTCAGAATTTTCAGACGTTCTGTTTCCTTCTCATTTCTCCAGAGTGTTGTTGCTCCTTCTTTACCCCCAAAAGAAGCAGCCACAGATAAGTTACTTTTATTTCTAATTACCAGTTCCCAGAATAATTATTTATTTGAAAATATGCAAGCTCAGTACCAATACTGCTTATTCTGAAATTATAAATATTCATAAAAATATTCAGTATTTTTTTGTTCAAAATGGCAGCCCTATGAATAATTTTCTGTTATCCTCATCCCACCTATACCAAGTGACTTACTTTTAACCAGTCATGCCTAGGATTATGCTTTAGATGGCAGTCTCTAAGGCTGCATAACCTAATTTGTTTGGCAATAACATGCAGAAGAGCAAGCTTTAAGCATTATATCACACTGCTTTGCAACCTTGATTGAGAAAAGGCTTCAGTGTGTTCACTTTACTTATGAGAATGCAACTCATTGCATTATGTAACCAGCTTGTTTACAACCACTTGAGGACAAATGGATTAAAATGCTGCTGAGTCATTCATCTGGAATAAGGTGTGCCTTATGATGACTGTCATTTCTGAAGTCCAACAGAACTCTCAGTACTGTTGGCTAAGCATACCTGTTTATTTTCTGATGAAACCAAACTGTAATTTGGGGGAAGGCACTGAACAAGTTTTCCTAATTTCAACCCTACTCTTTATAGCAATGATGAGGCACATATTCATTTGTTATTTAGGTACTGTGGACAGTATCCTATTGGGTGGTTATGCCAGCATAAATGTAATTGTATAAATCAAAGCAACAGATTGATAGTACTGTAGTTAATTGTTTGCTGCTCCATTTCTTGGTGATGTGTAAATCATGTGATATGGCACATGGTCCGGAATGAGACCAGGTACTTATTCATTGTGCTCATTTACATAAATGCCATCTGATGCACATAGAAGATGTTTAATTTTACCTCTCCCAGATTAGGAATGGCAAATAGAATTCCACTCTGATGGAAGGTTAGGGTGGGGCATCAATGTTATAGACACTAGATGGCAAGATCCTACACAGGCTTTCAATTGCAGGGTCATTTTATGTGGAGAAGGCTGCCAGCCAGGGTGGAAATTGTGATGTTTTTGATCTGGTCTGAAAGAAAAATACAAAATCTTATAGGTTTCCATTTAAGCAAATCTACAGAAAGATGGTGAAAATTTAACCTCATCCTAGTCATTGTGTGCCATCAAGTCAGCTCTGATTTATAGTGACCCTTTTCAGGGTTTTGTTCAGCTGCTATCACACGTCACTTTAAATCCAGATTAAATTTCAATATAAACCGTGTCCAAAATCTTGTCCCCATTGGCCACCAAGCTTTTTTAAAAAATACAAGCTCCCCCCAAAAACCCCGGTAATGCCCCCTTTAGCGAGCTTTCCAATACCTACCAGAGAATCTGGGAATGTTTTTGCCTTGCTTAAAAAAACCGCATTTTTAAGAGCTAGAAGTCCGTAAGAGCGCGTATATGATCTGGTGGTTTTTGTTGTTGTTTTTGTTTTTCATAGTGCTGACCAGTTGTTCCTGGGGCTGGTCAGCACTTTTTTTTAAATTATTGTTATCCCCCCCCCCCCAGTGCCAGCAGGTGGAACATTTTTTTATTTTTTATTTTTATTTTTCCTTAGGCCCCACCAGCCAGCCCTGGGACTGTTTGGAGGTTTATTAATTTTTATTATTATTATTATTCCCCCCCACAAGCGCCAGACAGCTGGCCTGGCCAGCCAGGGCATTTTTAAATTTTTAAATTTATTTTTTAATTTCTCCTTAGCTCCCAGCAGCCAGCCCTAGGGCTGGTCAGCCATTTTGTTTTATTTATTTTTAATTTCCTCTGTACCTGCTTGAAGCAGGTTAGGGCCGTGGGGATAGAAGAGAAGCTTAGCAACTCCAAGGGACGTAGGAACTCAGAACCCACATCTTTGATCAAGTAATCAGGTAAGGAGAAAAGCCGGAGTTTCTTATTTACAGCATCTTCCCCCTCGTGTGATAGCGCCCGTGGTAGAGAATATTTAGAAGTGGTTTACAATTCTATAGTATTCCCTTCTTCCAGGGTCACTCTGGAGCTGTGCAGTTTCCCAGAGGCTGTATAAGATGGCTCTTTTGGGATGCATGTGGGAGAATTGAACTCCAGACTCTGGCTCTGAGGTCAGAAACCTAACTCCCTAAAGTTATCCTGTCAGCTGAAAACCCATCTCATATTGCAGTAGAGTATTACCATTCGGGGGAATGGGTCCAATGAGAAAGCCATTCATCCAATGAGAATATGCTGTTTTAGGGAGAACTACACCCCTTTCCAACGTTTTTGGATTAAAGAACCCTTGGCAGTGCTTAGCATTTGAACAGATGACTGCTTGTTACATGCTTATGTTTTAATCTCTTCCGCTCTCTTAAGAGCAGCTTTGTTGCACTGCAAAGAGACCCCTCCTCCCCCAAGGGGACTAACAGTTGCCATAGTCATGATCAAGTGCTTAGCTGAAGTGCCTATGAAACTCACCGCTCGGCTGTGAATCTGTACAATAGATTTGGATCAGTTACCCAGAAAGCTGTTAGTTTAGCAGCACACCACAGACCAACTGCATTTCTGTTCAGTTTCAGTGGCGTGCCTATCTTTAATAACATGTCCCAATATACTCTTGTGGGACTTGTACATTGTAGATTAGACAGACTAGTTTAACTTTATACTTTACTATCTTCATTTCTTGTATTAGGCAAAAATGGATGTAAGCATATACCTACTATATACCGAATTAGTCAAATATAATCTAAACTGTTTAGTTAAATGAAGAACTAAGTTTTAGGATCGGGAATATTGTTAAAACTAAACAAGTGAATACAATATTGTAATCTGTTGTCTGTATTTTTTGTACTAGATAAAGACAGAGATAAGGAAAGAGAAACATAATATTAATGGAAAATATTAGAATAACATTAATGGATTTTTTTTTAGTAAATATGGAAACATGAAAATAATCTTAAGATGAGAGGAGAATCATGAAACAACTAAGCTGATTTATTGGGAAAAACTTCTGATATATGTAACACGGCAGGAGATAAGCAAACTGTTATCTGTTTTTCTACTTTGTTAGTTTTAAAAATAAAAATATTTTCAAAAAAAGAAAGAATGAATCTCTCATTTTTAGTTGTCTATGTGTTTGAAAAGGAACTTGGGTGTATGACTTATTACACTGCTCGTTATTTTTCAGCTGCTTAAAGATGATAGCGTAAGATTGAACGTTTCCTGTGAAAATTTCTTAAAAATGCATATTTAAAGTAACTTTTAAACGTACCTGGAAAACATTACTCACTATACCAAGCTGTTAATTCCAATCCTGCTCACATTATTAGTTCTGAAATGTAATTGCATCACATCATTATTCCTAAAAGTTACTAGTTAGGGTAATTTCAATGCTGTACAAGATGCTGCTACCGCATAAGAGGTCTTTGACCTCTTAGTTTATGAGGTCTCCAGGTGATGATGGTGAGAGAGGGTTACAGTTCCAATAATACCAAAAATAACAATTACAGACGCCAAATCAATTCCATCTTATGGTGACTGTTGCCAGGCTTTTGTAGGTAGAGTGTACAGTACTCAGTCTACACAAGCTAGCTCTTATCCTGCAAGGCACAAGAAACAGAATTCCCTGGCCCTACCCAACTCACTGAGATATTTGGAAAATCTTTACTCCTCCAGCAGAGTGGATTGAGAGCATCCCAGTACAAAGTCCAGTAGTTGCTATGTACCCTTAGTCAGAATGCTGAACAATAGGGATAATAATACTGAACAGTGGTCCCCTGCCCTTTCGCAGTTCATATACTGCGGTCCCGCTATATCGTGAGACCACAGTATATGAAAAAGGCCCCCTGGGTTAAGGGGGCAAAGGACTGTTTCAGGCCTCCCATACTTACCCCCAGTCTGGCGCTGTCCCAAATAGGCCTGCGAGGGCCTTCCCAGGCCTTCTGGAGGCCCCAAAAGGGCCTCCCTGTGAACCAGAAGTGACTTCCAGTAAACCAGAAGTCACTTCTGGATAGCTGAAAATCATTTCTGAGGCCTCTGGTAAGTACAAGAGCCCCCTGACCTGCATCCGCGTATCGCAGATTTTCAATTATCGCGGGTCGGGTCCCTAACCCCTGCAATAGGCAGCAGGGGGGGTCACTATATGTTCATTCACGTTGCTTACTTTAAGATAAATTGCCTTTCCATTTCAGAATGATATGATTGACATGAGACATAGCATTTTTAATTTAATATATATGTAAGTACTTAGGTGGGCAACCACCGGGGGAATACCAGGTGCTGTAGGCGCCTGGAGTAGGAACTGGCAAGCCACTGCAGTATTCCTGCCAAGAAAACTCCATGAATGTGGAGTCACGAAGAGTCAGTCACAACTGTAATGACACAACAACAAATGTGTTAAATTGGGTAGAAAAAAGATTGCAATATGTGATTTCACAATTATATATACCTTCATCTACCATTTTTTCATATACACTTGATGTTGTTCTTTGTGTATTTGTCTAAATGTTAAACACTATTGTTATGACAGCCATTCCCCAAGCTAATCACAGATCAAAGGCCACCAGAAAACATAGTACAATGTGTGTTCAGTTGCAGAAACCATTAAGCATTTATGCACTGTTCCCATCAGTTAGGTACAGTTCATATCTACATGTACTATATACTGCTTCCTATTTTGCAGCTGAATGTGTGAACTTAAGTGGTCCGAAAGGGGTTTCTTAAAAGCAAATACAGTACTTTTAAGCTCTACTGGTTTCAGTTTTAGAAATGCAAGTATCTAACATCCATCAAGGTGACTTCATGTGCTTCATTTTGACTGATGGCCACGCACAGCCTCTGTGGATTGCACAGCCCCTGATCTAGAACAAGGCATGCAAAGTGATGTGGCATCTCTAGTACCTTGGTTGGATCCCTCCCTCTGCATTGCAGCAAGTAAGGGCTGCTCTTAGAGTACCAGTAGTTAGAATGGAGTGATGTGGCCTCCCAAACAGTTGATACCTGTAAAACCCCAAAGCCAAGTCTGGCACATTGAGGCACGATACCAACTAGGGCTGTCATCCATTTTAAAAAAAAATTATTTGATAACTATGAAGTTTAACAGTTGAATAAATGAATAGGCCACACATTTGTGCACAGATCTGGAGGTTGTAGGGAAAAGAGATTACTTTGCTGTCATTCAAATATTTATTTTTCTATCTTTTCTATACATTCTTTGTTTTCTGTTCAAATATCTCTAACTCATCGTACACCAGAATGCTGCGATACAATCTATGGCTTTTAGACAGTACCTGCTGTGCGATTTGCATGTGCTATCTTATTTCCTGTTCTTCATTTTTTTTTTTTTGGTCTGAGGGAATAAAATTTAAAACAAAGTCTTATTTAGCATAATTAATAGGTATAATCTGAAAAACTGGGATACTTTTAACTCAAATTTAAAATCGATTAGTTTAGTTGGCAAATGATTGTGGCCCTATTGTGTATTCCTTTCTAGACTGAGGCCAGTGTCTGGAACAGCCTCTGGGCTGTAGCTGCTGCCAACCTGCATAAGACACTATTGCTGTCTTTGACCTGCTATTATTTTCCAAGGTTTTTGTGTATCTTGTGATATTGTCTGATCAGTTTCAAGATTACAAGAAAAAATAAGACTATCCATTAATATTTGACGTTCATTAGGCTAGCCATTTCCCTTCACTCATTGTGACATGTGGGTTGTTCAATATAGCACAATCTTATCTTCTTTCTTACTTACTCTGTAGACATGAGATAAATCTTTTTTTGAGCATGTCCAGTGTGACTAACAAAGCTCACCTATTACACACGTATCTTTCCCGGTCGATCTGCCCTCATCCCAGCTTCACAGCAGTAACACAGATCCACACATCCTCCCACACATGTTCTGGATTGTTGATGTGCTGCTGCCATTGCCCAGTTCCACCCAAACTCCCATAAATCTTGATGAACAGCCTCTGCTTTGATCGGCCAGGCTGGTTCTCATACCCCTTGGGATCCATTTAGTGAATCTTGAAATGTATCTGTTGAATGTGCTGGATGGTCAAACTATTTTAACTTTTGATTGTGGCAGCCTTGCCAGCGGACTAATATCTGAGCTGACTTGTCTGAATTCTTTTTTTAAAAAAGATTTTTATTTAAAAAAAAACATATACAAATTACATGAAAAGGACAAACATCAACAACAATGCACCCCTTCACCAACAGGATCACTTTTCATATTTACATTTGTCATCCTCCCCTCCAGAACAAAATCGATTGTTGCGCGGAAACCTTACCCTTATCCCGTACAAGCACATATTCAATAAATCTACCCCATATATCATAGAAAATATCTTTTTTTAACTCTCGTTTTTTAACCTTGAGAGAACAAGTCAAATTATCATTTAAAGCAATATTCCATACTTCATTATACCATTCTTCTAAACATAGTTGATATTTAGATTTCCAATTTCTAGCAATTATTAATCTAGCTGCTGTCAACAAATTCGTAATCAACTCTTTAGTTTTAACATCATAATTTTGATCCACAAATATTGATAACAAAGCAATATCAGATTTGGGCTCTATAGTCATTTCTAATATTTCACTTAGTTCTTTAAAAATACTTTTCCAAAATTTCTGTGTCTTTTTACATTCCCACCACAGATGATAAAAGGTACCAATCTCATTATCACATTTCCAACAAAGCTTGGAAGAATTTGCATTCATTTTATTCAATTTCACTGGCGTCAAATACCATCTTAAACTTATTTTAAAGAAATTTTCTTTATTCTAACAGACATAGATCTAAGTATTCTCATTCTCCATATTTTGGCCCAGTCTTCTTCTCTTATTTCTTTTTTAAAATCTTGTTCCCACAATAATTTCACTCCAGATCCTCCAGTATTTTCATCTAAATCCGAAATAATTTTATATAGTTTACTAACAATACCTTTTACTACTATTTCCTTCTGAGTATCCTCATACAACAATAATAGTTCTTCATATTTTGTGTACTCTCTGCATTTATTATTTTTCTTCATCCAAGTATCAGTCCATTTCTTTAATTGTATAAAATTAAACCAAGATCTATCCCTACCTTGGAGAATTTCCTTCATTTGTACTTTCCCTCTCATCTTACCTATCCAGTCTTTCAATCTAATCACTTGTTTATCCCTAAATACTTTTTTGAAAACTTTCAAATTTGTAGGGAAATTCTCCATTTCAGTTACGGATCTCAATGGTGAGTCTGAGGGACATATTTTTTTCTTATGTAGATACCATGCATTCAACATAGATCTAAGAAAGGGGTTATTAATCTCATTTAACTTTATTTTCTTAATAGTGCCGAATAAATATTTTTCAATATCCTCCTTTATTTCTGATGATTCCATTTTCCACCATATTAATCTTTCTGGACTAAACACAATATCCCCAATAAACCTTATTTGATTTGCTAAATAATAATTTTTAACATTCGGTAAACCTATACCACCTTTATTTTGGGCCATATACCAATATTTTTTGTTTATTCTAGCTTTTTTACCACTATTACAATAGTCTGAATTCTAATTACTGTATTAGATTCCAGATGTGGTTGCAGAAGCTTACTGCACACATTTTCCCTTCTATAGCTCTTGGAGTAAAAGAAAGACTATTCCCTTCCTGTGAGTTACTACTCCAGGACACAGAGGCAAACAGGTCCACAGGAGTTCTTTCCATATAGTCATAGTTGTTTAGCTATGATGGAAGTAAGAGCAGACTGCTTTCCCCTTTCTTATAATGTCCATGTCAGACAGGTTGGATGGAAACAAGTGGCCAAAATACAGCAAGCTTTGAACTTATTAAGATTTTCCTCAATAGCAGTAAAGCCTGTGCACTCAATATGGTGTTGGTTACACATCCATTTTTTTCCCCTGTGGCATTCACCTAGCATCTAATGGCCCCTGACGGGCAAACCATCGGAGTCCATTTTACCTGCAACTCTATTAGATCACTAGGAAAAATAGTGTGATCATCTGTGAAGGGAAGATGAATAAATTGTTCTGCACCAGTGCCGACCCTTTCGCTCTTGCCAGTTCAGGGCACTGAGACGGCATCTACCAGATGGAACATGCCTTAGTTTTATATTGATGCAGCATGACTCGGCACAAAGTACTCATGTCTTTAACCAAGTCATACAAGTGGAATTTACACAGTGTTGATAGAGATTGTTGATTACTGAGTTGAACTCAACCAAGTTGAGGGCTTTCTAATCTAATCTTACACTTGGCATTCTCTAAGCTTTTGGATCAGCGGTTTTACGGTATGAATGTGGCGATCCTATTCTTACTTGTTCTCTGCTGGTCAAGAATCAAGATCTTTCTATACACGGTTAAGATCACAGCAGCCAGCGCTTTGAGACTTTTGATACAAGTGCAATAATAGACCGACAACTGTGGACATCTTGATTATCATCCTTGCAGATATTTTCAGGTTCCTCCTCCTTATGGAGAAAAATTGTTGAAGATTATGTCCATACATGAAGACATTTGCCATTCCGCCAGTGAATAAAATGTATTATAAGAACTTGCCCTACTTTCCTTCCACTGGTCTCCAGATATTCTGTACATATTCAGTTTTCTGCTGGGAGCCTGATCACGTTTTCTACTTTTCTCCAGAAGCAGAAACTTGATGTCTGATCATGGTGTTCCTACCCAAGCAACTGTATGAGGAATAGAACTGGTTAGAGAATTCTGAAAAATTGCAGTCATCCTTTTGCGGTTTGCATTCTCTTTCCACCGTGATCTTTTAATAGGACGTAACTGTTCAGATGAATTTTTTTACTGTTCTCAAGCTCCTCTTCTCAGGGCTTCTCTCAGCATCTTCTTTCTAGGCACAATGCAGTGCCAAATATGGCCCTTCCAAGTAATTCCTGGCTCGTGCTGTTTACCTCCTACAAAAAATGGAGGGAGAAACTAGACAGTTAGCTGCCCTCTAATGGATGCTAACAAACAGATGACTTGGTGGAAGAAATGGCAATAAGGTGTGTGTCTGGGGGGACGACGACTTTGTGGGATAGTGATCATGTTCCACTTGAGTTTTTGATTTCAAAGGAAACAAAAGCAGAGGGCAGCCACACATGTCTGCTGGATTTTGGCTAAGCCAAATTTAATAAATTCAGAACACTGATAAGAAAGGTCCCCATGGTAAGAGCGCCTAAGAGGAAAGGGAGCCCAAAATGGGTGGGAGTTTCTTAAAAAGGAAATCATAAGGGCACAACTACAATTCCAACAAGAAAAAAGTGGGTGAATTTAAAAAAGAGAGACTAATGTAACATCACATAAAGATCATAAAATAAAAAGGACACATATAAGAAGAGAAAAGAAGACCAGGCCACAAAGGAAGGGGATAGACAAGCAGCAAAGAATTGCAGGGATGGTGTTAGGAAGGCAAAAGCATTCCGTCAAGTAACAAAATGAAATGTCGTTTTCTGTTTTGAAAATGAAACATTTCATCTTTCTTTGTTAGAACATACCAATACCATCCTAGAGAATAAGGACAGCAGGCTGAAAATTGTAGTCTTTGTGCAGAGAGGTGGGACCTAGGAATGTGTGATGTGCCACTAAGAAACAGTGGTCCATCTGGCAAGAGATGGGCTGTCAGATACATCAGTGCAGAGGATGATTTTTTGGTGATTGGGAAAGATCCATGCAAAAATCATATGGAATCAAGAGGATCTGGTAAGATCTGGCATTATGCCCTTAAAGGTTTTTCCTGTCAATTGCTAGCTTCTTCCTTTCGGAACCGAGTGAGTTGCTTGCAACAAAGATAACCATTTCTTGTACCTTGATCAAATACAGTACTACACTTACATTTCCACATATGTTCTTTCTGATAACTGTGTTGAAATCTCTGTGTACAGTACTATTATATCAATAGCCGATGCCTCTTAGCAAACACTGCAGTTTTTCTTGACTTTTCCATCCTCAATTTACTATCAGATTATTAAAATCCTCAGTTGTGTGGTTGTTTGTCAACTATACATGGAGGATTGTAATCTGAGGGGAAAAACAAAAAACAAGGTCACAACTAGTGGCACGGGCAGCTTCTTGACAATAAATTGTGCTCTGCTGGTATGCCCTGCGCTATCCTTCATCTTTCCATAACAGCATGGAAGCTGTTCTTAACATTATGCACCAAATGAGATGCCCCATGTTATGTACACGGTCTTTTCCCTACAACAAAAGCAGCTCCTCTGATCATTGCCCAAAAGGTCATGTGTGGATCACCAGATAGCATGCTGCTATTTATAAAATTATGATGCGCGTGTTAAAAAAAGAACACCTCTAGGGATTCTTCACATGGAGGATTTCCCATAAAGATTGCAGTCTTCTGAGCATTTTTGATCTTTTAGCTTTGATTTCTCTGTAACCACATCAAACAGTGGAATGGAAAAGGTTTCTTTCGCTCGTGAAAATGGATACCTTTGTTCCAGCAGCCACATAAATGTGAAATGTCTCGCTTACTTTAACTGCCCTTGATAGAAGGGGAGAGCTTTTAAAACATAGTCATGGTCTACAAAAAAGTGAAGATGTGGTTTCTTGTACAAAATGTAAAAACAGTATCAGATTGTATAATGAAATAAAGAACTGCTAACCTACTATTGACTTTCTTTTTAAAAGCCTCATTAATTTGTTAATATTTCCAATTTAATAAAAAGAACTCTCATTTTCCTTTGCAAGGTAATCTATAAATGCAGATATTAAAAATAAACAGATAATATAAATAAAAGCAGATCCATTCCCTTTTGCTTTGCTCATTATTCTTAACTGAGATTAATTTAAGTCATTTTGATGAACTCTGCATAAAGTCTCCTGTTTCTTCCACAAAACAGTCTGAGGATTTAAATGTCTGTGGCAAAGACACACCCATGTGTTATGAACAGAACAGACTGCTTCTGTACCTCTGCCAAGATGTCATATAAGCTTCTACAAACTGGATTCCCCCCTTGCCGAATATGGTGTATAATGTTTTAAAACAACATTATGATTCATCTGATGAAACAAATACCACCCAGCCTAATTTTTTCTGAGCGCCATCCATGTCTTTGCTCTACTTACTACTATTACCACACACTCACTCACACACACACACACACACAGAGAGAGAGAGAGAGAGAGAGAGAGAGAGAGAGAGAGAGAGAGAGA
>JAHTLZ010003526.1:65712001-65829378 GCA_023846285.1 Phrynocephalus versicolor
AGAGAGAGAGAGAGAGAGAGAGAGAGAGAGAGAGAGAGAGAGAGAGAATTTGAATACTCCTGATTACTGATTTTAAATTTAAAGTTATGTCTGTCACACATGTGGGAAATGCCATTTCTGTGCTTAGAAACCCTGGCTGTTCTTATCCAGATGATCTGTATACCATACTGGTGCTCCACATAAAATCTGAGTGTGCATCTTGGCTTGATACATCTGAAAAGCACCTGGAATGTGCTTTTTATCTTGTAGGTTACAAAACTGTGAAATGGCACTCAGATGGATATATGTCACTTTTATGAACAGAAAATACAGAATGTGTCTCTCGTTTGCCAAACATCAGATTTCATAAAAATTCTTGGCATATATGTATGTATATTACCCCTATCCTAGAAGAACCTGGGAACAGACTGTGCAGTGCATCTGGCCAGACTGGTATATGTCTTGTGGTGGAAGTTCCAAGAATATTTAAAGTGAATCATGATGCCCAAGTATTTAAAATGCTTGACCTGATCAATCTTGTTCCCACCAAAGGCCCGATTTAGCAGTTTCCATGACTTTGCAAATACAGTACTAACATTTCAGACATAAAAATTCAGATGCAGATTAATGTTTGCTAGAAGTTCGAGACCCTTGGTCATCTGACGTTTATGGCTGGGTGAGTATGAATCAATATTACTGTATCATCCAATAAAGCAGTACAGATATAAGAGTAGTCCCTAATTTTGGGTCAATGGCCCTGGACTCTATGCAAGAACAGATTGAACAAGGTGGGGGCTAGTAGGCAACCTTGTTTTATACTCTTATTGGTAGGGATCTGAGCAGTTAGGGATCTGTATCCTTGAGAATTTAATTTGACAAGCTGTTGCTAAGTAAAGCTTCCTAATAAGTAATAAAAATCATCTATCAATCATCAGAGTGGAACATTTACTCCACAATATTCTGCGGTCAAACAAACTAAATGTCCTTTTTAGATCTAAGAAGGCCGTGTACAATTTAGATTTAGTTACATATTTGTTTACTAGGTATGATAGCGTAAAGCAGTGGTCAAGGGTAATTTCTCCTGTCTAAATCCCACTTGCTCAGGGGCATTTATTGCCATGTGCTCCATCCAGGGTGTACACTGCAATAAATGTTCAATTAACAAATGTTTTCCATAAAGATTTCCTATTATAGATCAAAGGCTACTGAGACTCTAGTTGGAGGGAGTGGGTGGTCCCTCTTCGGAACCAAAACAGTCTTGGTCCAAGCATTCAGAATCAGACCAGTTATATCTAGTGGTAAAAAGGGTAGCAAGAAGATGGGCCCACCAGTCCAAATCAAGGCTTATTGACTCTGGAAGGATAATATTGGCCCAGAAAATTTCCCTGGTTTTAATTGGGTAATCAGCTCCATTATCTCATCTGTAGTAACTGGTGACCTATACTGAGACTGGCTTTCTCAACAGAGGCAGTAAGAGTTCCTCTTTAACTGTTTATGCTGTTTTTCTTGCAATGTTAATTTCTCAGCAATGGCTAATTCATAGGAGGGTGTCAGGCAGCTGGTACAGGGAACTTGCACCTGCAAAGGACTACCCTACTGTATCAAGAGTACAGTCTGGTAAAAATGTGATCACAAGGCTTAAAAAGCACTACATGCATTTTGTTATTAAAACAGGCAAAATGCCTATAGTGCTCAGTTTATTGTGGGAACCATCTTGAGAACACACACTGAAGCATATCGGAGAAATTAACAACAGCAGCAACTTAAAGAACTAGTAAAGTTTTTACAATGATTTTAGTTTGCTGTCTGTCATGTTGAATATTCAGGTCATCCCAAAGAATCCCAAGTTCATATCAGAAACCTTGATGAGAATATTTCCTGCAGTGTTCTTCTAGTCCAGAAGTCCTTACCATATGCCACTTACCTTTCCCACCTATTTTCATATATGTATTAGAGCAACAAAGTCAATATATATCTAGCATGGTTTTTAAAAAAACGCAGAAAAATATTTTCACATGCATAACCAAAGGTTCCCACTAGAGGGGGCCACAGACGATCCCACAGTAACAAGTGCAGTATTCATAGTATGGCCTTGGGCTCCCTCTAGCAGGCAGTTCTTGTAGTACATGTGAAAAAAATTCTGAATTTTTTTTAAAAAATTGTTAATATTTTCAGACCATAGAAAAGTGAATCAGTGGATACTGATCCCGTAGAAGTCAAGTCAATTGTAATGATCTGATGCCTGCACTAGCAGTCATGATTTTGGGGAAATTAAACATTACCAACAAGTATCTTGAAGCTCCTAGGTCTTTCATGTAATCTTTTTCATCTTCACGAAGCCATGGGAGCCACAGGACAGGAGTAGTAGTCTTTTTTTTTTAAAAATACCATCCCCGCCATCTGCCGCTCGTTCACCCATAGCTCGATTTCTACAAGCTATAATATCAACGGAGGGTGTTCGTGACTTTATGTCTGTATTTTAACTCATTTTATTCTATTGATTAATTTTGTTGTTTGCTAAACACTATTGTATATTTGTGTTTATCGCTCTGTAAGCCGCCCAGAGTTCCCTCAGGGAAAATGGGCGGGATATAAATTTAATAAATAAATAAATAAATAGGTTGGAGGGGATGTCAGCCAATGGCACCGGAGGCTGCGATTGGCTGAGGGTGCCTGTAGAGGGAAGTTCTCTATGGCACCTGCAGCAGTGGCCTGCCAAAAGGGGCTTGTGGCCTCTTCCAAGCAGGGCAAGGGGGTCACCACAGCATGAGGCACTGTATTAAAGGGTCACGGCATTAGGAAGGTTGAGAACAACTGCTTTAACTGAAGACAAAAATAACTTTGTTTCTTCTCATTTCAGAACACATTAAGGACCTGACTCGTTATAATGTAATCTCATTTCATATTGTGTTTACCTATAGTCAAACACTTTCAAACTTTTATCTCAATGATTTCCCCTACAATAATTAGAATTTATTCACATATCTTTGCCACCTACTCTTATCATGGACTTCTTCAACTTGCGCTATGCATGAGACTGTACAGCTGGGCTCCAAAGTAGAGACATTTTGAATATCTTGACCTAGTTACTTGTGTAAGCTACCCTGTTTATTATATCAAAAGGGATTGGTGAGATTTTTCTGCACAGTAATCCCACTCTGTAAAACAAGTTTTACTGGGTATTGTATCTGCATGTGCGTGTTTAATTCTGAAAAACCTGTTTGACCACACATTGCATTGGGACAAAATCGCTCCCTCAAACCACATTTTTTGGGTTACCTTTTTGCTCCCTTAAAGAATGTAGCTCCCAGTGTAGTTCTCACAAACAGCTGAGGATGTAGTAGTAATAATAACTATAAAAAACTTTATTTTTATGCCGCCTTTCTCCCCGAAGGGACCCCACGCGGGTAAGCTTCTTTTTTCTGTTTCTTATTTTAGCAATCACCTCACCTGACTATTTTTACTTTTATTTTAGTTTTAGTTTAGCTTATTATTGTTAATTTGTGTATATTTTATGTTATATATTATGTTATATATGTTAATTTATGTATATTTTGTTAATATTATATTGTTTGTATAATATTAAATAATATTAATTAATTATTAATTAATTAAATAATATTTGTATAATATTAAATAATATTATAATATTAAATAATATTATATTGTTTGTATAATATTACAGTTTGCACACTGTAATTAAAATTTGTAAACCGCCCAGAGACTACTTGTAGTGGTATGGGGCCGTATATAAGCAGAACACTTTGCTTTGCTTTTATTTAAATGTGTTACTTTGTTATTTTGCTATTCTATGTTGTAAACCACCCAGAGTAGCCCTAGGGCTAGATGGCTGGTATAAAAGTCAAAATAAATAAATAAAATAAATAAAATAAGCCTACTTCTGAGTTATGATACTTTCAATAATGTGACTACCAGTGGAAAGGGGGGTCATATGCTGAATGCAAACCACTCCCTCATCCCCACATGAAAACAGGTATATTAAAGAACAAGCCAGTTTAGAAATCCTCTCTCTGAAATAAAGATAGGGAATTGGTGCTTATAAAAAGATAGGGAATTAAAGCAGTGACAAAAACCCCAACTGCAATTTGCTCATCAGGCAAGGATCATGACCTTTAGCAGAGTTGTTTATGAAAACATATTTTTGTTTTTTTCCCACTAAACACAAGGAATAATCAATAAACATGATACAATTAAAAAGACAACAGCAGTGCAATCAATAAAATCATAGCAAGGGAACAATCACCTAGTCAACCATCTTCCACCACAGCCTCCCAAAAGAAGTGTAAATAAACCTACAAAGGAAATAATCCTGCAAATTAATAAATACATAATTTTATATGTTTGGGCAAAAAAGGTCTGCTTGGTATGGAGGGAGGGTCCTACGACCCTCCTTTGCCAGTCAGCCCACTTGCTGCAGCTTGTTCTTTCTCTCTTAGGGCTATTGGATAAATGCTTAAACAGGGTGTGCTTCAAGCAGATTTAAATTAATAAGGCAAACTGCAACCCGGAGAAGTTTTACAAAGCCTGCTTCTAGCAGCCACCACATCTCAGCTGATGAATGAAACAGAATCCCCGACAATCTTGGAGCGATGAGGAGAAAATGTATGGGAGGAATGGTCCTTGAGACGCATAGGTCCTGTGCCTTTTAAGAGCTTTCATGATAAAAGTCTTGCCCCTCACATGAAGCCAAGAATTGAAGTTAAGGCACAACTGGCTAATCTCCCCCCACCCCCCCAAGATGTTGTTGGCTTGCAGCTCCCAAAGACTATAAGGAACATGGTCAGTACTAAGATATGGGAAGAGCCGCAGGCCAACTACATCTTAAAGACCACATTTTCCATGGTCCTGACGGTGATGGTAAACCAATGTGGATCTAAATAATACCATTCAAATGCTACATGTATCCCAGTAGTTCTTCTTTAGTGATAGGCACAAACCTTAGTTCAGAGGTTCATGCACACAGCACTATAGGTGTTGCAGATTCCTGCCCCCCACCTTCCTGGCAGGATCCCCTACTCATCAGTTGACACACACACCTCTCCCCCTTCTCTTCAGCTGTTCAATCAGTCTTCAGCAGGAACATGGCTTCCTGCCTCACCTCCTTGGCTGATCACCCACTCAGAAAAGGAAGCAGGACAGACAAACCCATGGTCCTGCTGGGAACTGGTTCAACAACCAAAGAGGAGGAGAGCAGTGCACTCCCAGAGGTGAGTGGGTCATTCACCAGGGAGGTGGGAGAGTGGTGCCATGCGTAAGAACCAGCACAAACCTCCAAATCGAGGCTCAATTCATTGTTTTCATTCATCCCCAAACCTTCCATATTCTGTGCCAAGTGGGCACATTCATATCTCACTAATATAGTGGGATTCTCTGTTACATTTATTCCCACAGTTGTAAATGTTAGAACTCTCTTCTTACAATACCATCTCTTTCATTTTGCAACAGGCAAGTTCTATATAGTCATTCAAGACTGTGGCACCTGAGTTTGCCACTTTTGTGCATGGCAGTCATTCCATTGTTACATTAAAGCCTACAAGGCTTTAATCACTACAGGAAAACTTTCCACTGTAGGGATCTGACTTATAAGAAAAACTAGTGTCGGTTGGGTTTGGAAGTATGCAATGTCCTATTTTTATGAGGAAACAGCTAGAATTGGGTGTTAAACTGGCTACTCTCCTATGCTCACCTACTTGGGACTTTTGCTGACTATTTACTCCTGATCACATTAGACTGCCTTGCTTCTATTATCCAAGTCAAGAACCTAAGAAACAGGGACAGGTACTTGCTGTCAGTTCAGACTTAAGATGCTCTGGTGACCTGACTTAGACTTGACTCATCATCCACCCACTCTTTTTTCTGGGGGGGTTGCTTATCTTTAATATGGACTCGGACTTGGAATTTGGGACTTGGTACCCAAGACTCGGACTTTGTACTCTGACCCAAAGACGTGCCAACATCCCTGCTCAGCAGGTGCCCCGTGATGCAACAAATCCCTTCCTAAAACATAATCGGGACACAAGCCTGCATGAGGATAAACCCCAAATAGGGGACAAATCTATGTTGCGAGGACATCTATGGAGCTGCGTCTGGGTTAT
This sequence comes from Phrynocephalus versicolor, assembly GCA_023846285.1. Lineage (NCBI taxonomy): Eukaryota > Metazoa > Chordata > Lepidosauria > Squamata > Agamidae > Phrynocephalus > Phrynocephalus versicolor. The sequence goes on from JAHTLZ010003526.1 coordinate 65,718,097, forward strand.
TACTGTAGCCGCTGCAGGTCTTTTAAATGCTGGCGATCGGAGCGCCGATTCAGTCTAAGTGGCGTTTATCTCGGTCCGGCTGGGTCACGCCGTGAGCTGGAAACGACGCTGGCGCTTTCCTTTGTCACATGTACGAGTTTCTTCCAACAACAACAAAAAACAAAACCTCCCGACGCGATTCCTGATCTTCGCTCTCCGGGTTCACTTTCTATTCCCCCCTCGAGCCGCTCCCCCGCCCACATTTCCACCTTAGCGCCCGAGAACCGAAAGCGGAGCCCGGCCTTCTCGCTGCGCATGCGCCAACCCTCTCCCGCCGCCCGCTCCTCCCGCCATCCCGGCCGAGCCTCGCCACACGCCCTTTCTCGTTCAAGTCCCGCCTCCAACCAGCCAAACCTCCATCCAATGAGAGAGCCTCTAACCCCTATGACGTCAATTCCTCGACTCCCGTCTCCCCCCCTTGTTCCTGAAGGGAACTGCAAATCAACGAGGCGGCTGAGAGCGACCAAGGGGGGGACCGACTCTCCACCCCCCCCCCCCCCGGGATTTGGGTGGGTGACGTCATCGGCCCTCACACTCTCCCCCCCCCACACACCTCTCCTGTCCACCCTCCGTGGGCGGGGGGAATCTCCACCAATTGCCGAAGACGCGGCGCGCGCCCTCCTCCTCCTCGTGACCTCACAGCTCCTCCGGCCCCTCCCCTCCCTCCGCTCGAAAGGCCGCCGTCCAATCCCGGGCGGAGCGGAGAGGGGAGGAGGAGGAGGGGGGAGAGGAGCCCGTCCTTTCCTCCCTCCCTCCCTCCCTCCGCCCGCCGTGACGTCTGGGCCCCGCCCCCCCGCGCGGCCGCCCCTGAGGCGCTTGGCAGTGGGCAGCGGGACGAGGCGGCGGCGGCGGCGGCGGCGGCGGCGGCGGAGCCCTTATTAGCCCGCGCTTCTCTCTCTCTCTCTCTCTCACTCTCAGCCTCCCACCTTCGCTTGCCCTCGCTCAGCGACTTGTGTGTGTGGGAGGGGGGGCGCGCGCGCGCGCGCGCGCCATCGCCACCGTTCTCTCCGCCCGGAGTCGAGGCGCCATGGAAAGTGCCGCCGAAGGAGCCGAGTTCAACATCCTCCTCATGACCGACTCCTACAAGGTTGTGGGTGAAGGAAAGAGGGTTGGGGTTTGGAGAACGAGGGGGGGGGTCCTCCATGAGGCGGGCGTGGGGTTATGGAGGGAGAGGTTCACCTCCGCACGCCTCGGGCTCTTCCTCCTCCTCATCCCCTCAGGCAGGCGGGCGGTGGGGCATCCTTTGGCGGAGGCGCCTCCTCTCTCTCTCTCTCTCTCGTTCGCCCGCCTGGCCGCCGCCGGCTCTCCCGTTTCCTCGCCGCCTCCTCCGGTTCGGGTCTCCCCACCCGCACCCCAAAAGGGCACCGGGGCCAGGAAGGGGGGAGCCCGGCGGTGGCGGTCCTTGCTTGGGAAGGGCGGCGCGGCGCCGGGGGGTGCCCAGGGCTACGTGTGTGACGGCTCGTCGCAGGCCGTGCCTTGTGCCTCCCAGACAGACAGACAAGGGAGCGAGGGGGGGGGGACAGAGGAAGAGGAGGAGGAAGAGCGGGGGGGGGGTCACGGCCAGGAAGCCGGCGGCCACCTGAGATCCCTCGCCTTCGGGGAGGAAAGCATGCCCCGCTGGTGCTGCTGGTGCTGCTTCCAAAGAGTCCCCTCGGCTGCAACAGGCGGAGGCGGAGAGATCTTCATTTATTTATTTGGTGTGTGTGTGTGGGGGGCTGCTCTTCCTTCGGAGTAAGTTGCCTAGAAGTCGGTGGGACTCCCGAGGCAACGTGCGAGGGGGGTGGGGTGGGGAGAAGGTGTCGCTGGTGAACATGGCGGCTCTTTTAAACGTGGCTGGCTCGGTGAGTTTTGCGGTGTGTGTGTGTGGGGGGGTCCTTTCCCACCTCCATCGCCCACCCCATCCCCACCCACCCCAGCTCCGTGCACTGAAGGAAACCTGGGTTGTTGGGCATGGATCTGAGAGGGTCAGAAGAGCAGGGCCGATTGGGGGGCCAAAAGGTGGGGGGGCGGAGTGGATGGTGAAGGGCATGCCTCGGTCCTGGAATGTGTGACCTTTGCTGGTATCAAAATTAGCTTGGCTCGCTGCGAAGATGGAACGGGGGCCTTTTATCACATCCAGGCGATGATCTCGGCTGGTGGGGGAATTTGGGGGCAGCCCTGACCTCTCTCGCCTTCCATCATTCCCCCTCATGCTCAGAAGTTTCCAGTAACAGCGGAGCAAAGAGGAGAGGCAAAGTAGAAAGTGAAACTAGCTCAGCACTACTTGTACAACTTGCATGTTCTTCAGACATTTGAGGTGGTTGCTTTGGATCCTGGCTGGAGGGTTTTACATGAAATGAAAACCAAAACCTGCCTCATCAGTTCAGTTACTACCCTAGTACAGAGGGCTAATTTTAGTTGACTTATGGTAGGAAAAGGAGGTGCCATTATTTCTGATAAAAGAAAATTCCTCTTAGCCAAGTTAAAAGCCAGTGAAAGCAGCAAGCTTCTAAAGGGCAAAAGAATCTGTTCAAACTAAGCATGCTTTTTTGCTTTTTATCTAGAGTGGTAACTGATTTGTAGAGAGATTTACAACTTTAAGAGTCCTTGCCAATGTCACTTCTATTTTTGAAGTTAGGGATGTTCTTTAACTGAGGGCAACAAATGTAAATAAGTTGGGTTTATTATTTTTAAAAAATAATTGTTTGCAGTATTAGACAAGAACAGAATGGTAAAACTGTGCTCTTGTGTCAAGAGAAGAACACTAAGATTCCAAAACATAGTTCATAATCAGATTATTTAAGTTGGACCCGAATTGTTTCCTTCCAAACTCAGGGCTCACTCCTTAACCTGCTGAGTTATAATTACCAGAATTCCTACTAGCAGTCACCCAAGTTTGATGGCCTTACAAAATTGATGTTGAGGTGCTTAGAACTGATAGATAATTGGTACAAACTATAGTGCTGTCAAGATGACCAAAGAACCTCTCAGTTACTGGTTATGAAAACATGTAAATGTGTAGGGACCTTGCTGCCAGATGGGCGGTATAAGAAACCAGTAAATAAATAAATAGATAGATAGTTCAGTTGATCCCAAGACCAATGTCGGGGGAATTTGCATTGAGGGGGAACTTTTATCCAAATGTTTTGATTTAAAAGTGGGCTCCTCAGAGCCATCAGGCCTGGGAAGTGTATCCAGTTGTGAGGAAGGCTGGGACATGAGGTCTAAAAACATTAGAGGAGCAGAGGTTGCTCACTCTTGAATTTGAAGGCTGTGTCGTTTTGTTAAACTAGGTGAATCCTTGTAGCTGTGTTACAACACTAGCACCTACTAGTTTATGAAATACTTCAGGCACAGTCCTTTGAAAATCAATGCCTATATGTTCCATTTATCTCAACAGCGAACTTTTGTCTGGGTATTTCCTATTGAAAGGAACAAGACTTGGAGTGCAGGATTTCACATTCATTACTGGGATTGATTGTGGGGTCCTTGATTTGCTTCATACAATAGCTAGCTTTTGCAGTAACAGCAGTTTAAGAAATCTTTTTGAAAGCCTAAACAGAATTGCTGTATGTTTTAGATCTATGCCAAATCTGACCATTGGCCAGCCAGTTGTAGCTGACCTAGTGCCCTCCAGATGTTTTGGCCCACTACATGCATAATCTCTAAATAGAGATCATGCTAGCTGGGGCTTTAAAAAGCAGCAGCCCAAAACATTTGGAGGATACCAGATTGGTATCTCATAGCAGCTCTCCAGGATTTAAACTGGCAGTATTTTCTTACCCTGGTGAACTGGCTAGGGTTTAGAGGGTTGGATCTTGTACTTTCTTAATGCAAGTGTAACACTTTTGAATTCTGTGGGGCTGTTTGTTCATTTAGATATCTGTTGATGAATTGTGCAACCATAGTTTCATATAATTTGTTATTGTTGCATAATAGAAAACATGAGCAATTATAACAACAATGAATGCTACACTTTGTGCACCCAAGACGACTATAGCACCAATAGAGAAATTGTTTGTAGAATTGCAAAGTTTGAGTGTCTTTTTGAATTTCAAATTCAGACAAAAATTCAAGATATCTTCCTCAGCTGGGCTGTGTAGCCATAACATAGATGACAAATCAGTGTAGTCTTCCAAACTGTAGAATAAATTATCAATTCAGTTGCCTAGATGTGAATTCATGATGCGAATTCACTCCTTGAACAGAAACATACAGGAATGATATCTAGACCAGGTTGGCAAGGGCCTTAGCAGTCTAAGTGGCAACAGCAGACCCAGCCTCTTCCCTTCCCTTGCTCTTTCAGATTCAAATCTCTTTCTCCAAGCCCTATTCCTTCTTAGTCCCATCCCTATGGGCTGAACCAATATTTCATGCCACATTTGAGTAATTTATACTTTGGAAACTCAAGAAAATTGTTGATATAAGTTAAAACTGATTTGATGGCACAGTGCGTGTATTAAAGCTTTTTAAAAAAAATGTAAATGACTGAATAAGACAGTATCATAGAATTTCATATTTTGACATTAGCATGTGCTCCTTCACAATATTTATATCTTTAAACAGCACTGTTGGTGTTCATGGTAAAAGAACATATTCTCTACCAATTTACAGATTTAAACATGGGCAGAAGGGTCCTATGCACTTGGAGACTTCTGCTTTTACACCAACAATGACTATTTGGGCCATCCTCTTTACCTGTGCAAAGAGGTCTACCGAAGCTCTAGCTTTAAAAAAAAAAAAAGCATTCTGCAGAGGGGCCAGTAGATTGCAGTTTCAGACTGGAGGACAAAAGGTAGGCCTGTTCTCTCCACCCAGACTAATAGTCGTGTAAGATAAATGATCTGTGGTCTTTAATGAACTGGTTGAGAGGAAACTGGTTGGATTTTTGGTTGCTTACAGCTACTGCTTAAGTTATTTAGAATATTTTTACCTTGCCTGCCTCCTTAAAAAGGACTCAAGGCGTCTTAGGTTATTAACAGACAGTATTAAAGCTAAAAACAGTGAATATGCAAAGTCAAACAAGGGCCAAACATTAAAACACAAAGCAGCAAAGTACAACAGTTATTCTAAAAACCCACTCAGGCAGCCAGTCACTGAAGGAAAGGTTGCCTGGAGAGAGAGAGAGAGAGGTCTTTTTCTGCTTGCAGAAGGATAGCAAAGATGGGGCCAGCCTGACTTCCTATAAGAGGGAGTTCCATGATCTGGGAGCAGCAATAGGGAAGACCCCACTCCCATGTCCCCTTCAAGAGCTCCTGGGAGGGTAGTGGGACTGTGAGAAAGGCCTCCCCCGATGATCTTAAAAATCAGGCAGGCTCATAGAGGGAGAGGTGGACCTTAAGATAGCTTTGGCCCAAGCCCTTTTATAGGTTAGAGCAGGGGTGCCCAAACTTTTTGTAAGGAGGGCCAGATTTGGTGGCTGAGAATGTGTCAGGGGCCGGTTGCTCCCCAACCCTGCCACCCCACTGCAAGCCCCACCCACTGATCCCTTGCAACCCCACCCGCAGGAAGGAAGGCGGGGACCGAGGGAGGGAGGAAGGAAGGTGGGGACCAAAGGAAGAACAGGGAGCCTGTTTAAAGAACATGGGGCAAAGGAGGGGGAGGGAGGGGCGGGCCAGCCAGCCGTGGGCCACTCAGAATGGCGTGACGGGCCGGATTTGCGCCCCCCCCCCGGGCCAGACTTTGGGCAGGCCTGGGTTAGAGCAACTCCAGAAACAGATTGGCAGCCACTGGAGCTGCTGTAAGAGCATGATTGTGTGATTTCTGTAACCAGATCCAATTAGCAATCTGGTTGGACCCGCTGAAGTTTCTGGACACTTTCCAGAGGCAGTCCTCTGTAGAGTGTGTTGCCGTAATCTATCTGGGATGTAACTCCGCCATGTTTCACAATGACCGGATCAGACTTTTCCATGATTGGACATAACTGGTTCACTAGTTTTAATTGTGTGAAGTTACTCCTGGCCACTGCTGAAACTTAGGCATCCTGGCTTGGAGATAAATCCAGGACACCCCCAAGCTGCAGACCTGTGTTTTCAGAGGGATTGTAACCCCATCCGGCATAGGCTGCATGCCTGTTCCTTGATATGCCTTTCAGCTGACCAGGAACACATCTGTCTTGTCTGGATTAAATCTCAGTTTATTCACCCTAATCACTGATTACTTTAAAGTGTTAAAGGACCTTCCGTTTGCTTGGATTTACCTTAACTTGCTTACAGTATTTTCCCTATTGTTTCTAAAGCCAGTGTGCTATTAAACGCATTAAAGACATAATAATGAACTTGGTATTTAACTCATAGAGGATCAGATATTATTTAGATTATAATAGCTGCACTTCAAGCGCCGAGATAAGCATCCCGCTGCTTGAGGGAAGCAGTGCACTAAGGAGTTAGAATTTCCATACAAACTGATTCACTCATTCTAATATGATAAGTGGATCCACTATTTTTGTGTTATCTGAATTTTGAAGCATAGTTCTCCGCTCAAACCCCTTCCAGAACATATGAAAAGGGATATTTTCAGAGACAATTTGTTTAGAAATATGCTTTGAGAGCTGCACAATTGGATCTGTCACTGTGAAGACTCTCCTTTTTTTTAAAAAAAAAAGTGTTATTCTATAGCAGTGGCTCCCAACCTTGGATAACCCTGGTATTCTTGGACTGCAACTCCCAGAAACACTGGACAGCACACCTAGTGGTGAAGGCTTCTGAAAGATGCTGTTGAAGAACACCTGTGTGATGCAAGGTTGGGAACTAGTGCTCTATAGAATGGAAGCACTCAGAATAGAACCTCTGATGGGAGGATTCTCTAACATTTTCAAGCTGTATAAGTTGTCCTTGGTATCTTCCAGTACTGTCAAAAGTAATGAGTTGTTATCATTCACTCAGAATAGGTATTATATTGATCAGGAAGCCCCCCGTTTTCACAGCCAAGCTGTAGTATTTTGATCCTATTTGCAGCTTTCTGGTATTTTATTAGGATTGGCGCACATAATGCATAAGACATAAAGGAATCCTGTAAATTACATAGTTGTGGTTAGTGGTTTCCATGTGTAGATGGGCAACGAAACATAGTTTAGAGTATTCTGTAAACTCAGTTGCAGAACTGCTGACACTACTGTACTTGTCTTACTAGTTTCCTTCTATTGCTTTGGAGGCACTGGCAATGAGAAAAAAATAAAAGTGATGCAGAGAAAATTTAAGGAACTAATTAAATTATGGGACTTCTACCACTACTAGACTTGGTTTCCTAGTATATATGAAGGATCTTTTCCCCCCATCACTTTGATTAATCCAACTCATTGGCATTTAATATACATTGTGTGTGTGTGTGTGTGTGTGTTGTGTCGTTACAGTCGTGACCGACTCTTCGTGACTCCATATCCATGGAGTTTTCTTGGCAGGAATACTGGAGTGGTTTGCCAGTTCCTACTCCAGGCGCTTACAGCACCTGGTATTCCCTGGTGGTCTCCCATCCAAGTACTAACCAAGGCTGACCCTGCTTAGCTTCCGAAATCAGGCAAGTTCGGATGTGCTTAGGGCATCTAGGCAGCTTCAATATACATTATATTTACAGTTAATGTATATAGTCATTGTTAAGGTGCATAGTACTTATGATCTGGCATTCCACGTTAGATGGAATGTAAAGAGAAAGTGGTTTTAAAATCAGCTCCCTTCATATTAAGCTGATTTTGTTAGGCACCCAGTTCTTAGTTTTATGATTCTGTCCTATTTCTGCATTAAAAACATTATAGAGCAGGGCTGTTCAACTTTGAACAGGCGGAGGTCTACTTTTTCCTGGCCCAAAGTGCCTGAGGGCTACTACACTAAAACCTCTACTTACGAATTTTATCTGTTCCGAACACATGCTCATAAGTAAAACATTTGTAAGTAGAGCAGTGGTTTCCCATAGGAATGCGTTGAAAACCAATTAATCAGTTCCAGAGGGAACAGATTTCAATGCGCCATGACCCTTGCACTGCCCCGCTCAGCTGAGACAGTGGGTTGGTAGACCCAGAACTTTGCTGGGGCAATGGTGGTCCTTGGGATGGGGGAGGGAGGGAGGGATAACTTATCCCCTCACTTTTTAAAATTGATGGCCAGTGGGATACTTTTGAATCCTTTGCGGGCAACCAGTAGCCCATGGTCTACCTGTTGGGTAGGCCTGTTCTAGAGCATAACAGGGGAGCAGTCTGGTTCAGGGATCTAGCTACATATTTAGATTAAGCTACTTGAACAATTTGTGTGAATTTTTTAAAAAAACTTTTCTTTAAATTTCCAGCAGTTTCCAATCCTTTGTTGTATGTCGCTGAAAAAGTTCACTTTCCAGAGTGACGACTTTAAACCCATAACAGCAGCTGTATCAGAAAATCACACCAAGCCTTCCCCATCCTCAAATTTGTGTAGTATTCAGAATGTTTACTGCCAGAATAAAGAAGGATATATTAGATGTTTAATTTTTCTCAAGTTATATGGTCATATTCCTATAAGTGGTTTTTGTTTTTCTTGTCACTTTGCAGTTGTGTGACTTGGTGCATGATAAGAAAAATAACTGATAGCTTCTTAACTGGTAACAGTTTGCTTTATAACTTATGTTGTAACTTGGCCATTGAGCTAAACTTTCTAACAAATTATGCCCTGAAATAAGACATCTTTTCATTATTTTAAGGGTAAAGTACAGAATATGCTAGTTTACTAAATTTAAGAATGCCTTGTTTCTCTAACACCTGGAAGATATTTGCACATTATCATACACTTTGAACTAAAATTTAAAATTTCTTGAGGTAAAGATCTGATATTTTACTATTTTGCTTTTTTTTACCCTTGTCAAAAATTCCCTTGCAGTGTTGGAAATCCAAGCACTATAGCATTGTGCTGGTGTATCTGAAACAGAGAGTGAAACTGACCAGTCTAATTCATTGCCCAAGCTGAGAGAAATACAAAAAAATAAAAAGCATAAGTGGTGGAAAGGAAAAATTGACTTTTAAAAATCTTTTAATCTACATCTTTAGTTTGCAGGTAAGGGAAAAATCAAATGCTTTGGTTTTAAAAATCAAAAGTATATACAGTATTTAAAGTAAGCTGGGAGGTACTTCCCCAAAGCATAATCAAACTATTGGTCTGTGTATAACATATATTTTTTTACTACTTGGAAGATAAGCCTGTTTTAGGAAAAGGTACCATTACAAATCTAATCATTTATTGAAAATTGTCTTGATTAAAATATCAAGGCAGTGTATGTTTTCCCCTCACACTTGTGGGTAATACTTCTTTCAGAATTTAAAATACTGTAACAGTGTTGTAATTGATGCTGGGGAACTCTTGTCCTTATTATATGTGTTGCTCTTCTGGAAATTGAAATCTGATTTACAGTTTTTTTATGCTTGAATAAAGCTCCTGTGTAATGTTGCCATTTAACATTGCTGGGTAGCACACGATGGACAGGTGAGGTCTGAAATCAGCTTGTTGAAACAAAAGTTTTCTGCATGTGATGTTCATACTTGTTCACATGTGGCAATACTTGTTGATGACCACTGTGATCACATACAGATCCCCTCTAAGTAATAACTTAGAAGCCAAATGTGTGTTACTAATTTTGTGCTTGAATAAAAGCTTGTAATAAAACCAACAAATCCCCCCACAAATTTCTGAAACAAGGGTTTCATTTCTAATGGCGTATGTCAATTCTGGCTGTTGAGCTGCAAAGTAAAAATTGGCCGAACTGTTGCATTTCGCATTTGCTTAGCAGAATCCTGGTCAGTTTCACTTCTCAGTTGTAGAACAGATGTGTAGAAGCAGAGTTGCATGGGTAGAACAGTTCCATAGAAAGGATGTATTGCCTGGGCAGCTGGAAACTGAAAGAACAGAAGACTGGAAATTTTCTGTTCAATATGCTGCCAGCAAGGAAAGTGGACTGATTAAATGCTCCTGGTTTAAGCTGAGTGATTTCAGGCTTGCCAGGCTGAGCTGAAAAGGGGAAGAAGGGAGTTGATCCTTACTGAGATTTGTATGCTATAACCACCATTTGAGATTTTTCTTTTTCTTTTTTGCGTGTAGTTAAAACATTTCTGACTGGTGCTCTTCTTGTTATAGGTGACACATTATAAACAGTATCCACCCAATACAAGCAAAGTGTATTCCTATTTTGAATGCCGTGAAAAGAAGACTGAGAACTCCAAGTTTAGGAAGGTGAAATATGAGGAGACTGTTTTTTACGGGTTGCAGTACATTCTTAACAAATACTTAAAAGGTAATTCCTCCTTGATTTATTAAATATATTCGGACATCAGTGACATAATTTCTCACATGTTACTTCTGAACTGTTTCTCCTATGAATGGCTCTCAAAAATGTCTTCATTCAGTGAAAACAGACATAGAAATTGAAATTTTCTAAAACTATTCTAACTTATGAATTATTTCCATATATGCACCATCTGTGTCTAGATATGTGTTGTGTACAGAGAGAGAAAGAGAGAGAGAGAGAGAGATGAATGACCCCTTTTGCTGCGTGTTGCTTATTTAGTCTGGGAGTGGGTATCCTTGGGGCTTTATCAGGAGCTTGTTGCAACCTTCCTTCTACTGGTCTTCACTAGATGCATTAAATGTTGTAGAACACATATTTTATATAATCATATTGTCTAATGCTTTGTCTGAAATGACTAACCAAGGACAGAAGAGTGATGGGAATGTTTTCCATAATAATCTATTAAGTATAGATAAGAAGAGCTAAAATAGGTAGTGTAAGGCAATTAAAAAATCTTGCCTGGATCCCACTAAACTGGGTACTTTGGGGGCTGTCTCCAACAGTCAGTTTATGTGTTGAATGATAAGTTACCTTCTGATATTTCTGGATGATGATGAGGATCCTGATACATTTTAATTCAGCTTTGAATCCATGTATACTTATGGGAGTGAACCATCTGTACCTAGACCTGGACAGAAAAATTTACACTTGTAGATTTTGCTTAACCTCTCCTTTATCATGATATCCTTCGCAAGATGCAACTTGCTGGCATTGTTTTATTGTGGTTCATCATTCCAGAAATGAGTCCAGAGAGATTTCTCTCTGCCCTTCCATTGACCTGTGGTAGGAGCTAGCAAAGTAGGAATAAGCTTTACTTACATACATTCAGACTGTCAGACCTTCTCATCTACACCTGTCATTCCCAGCAAGGATAATTATAAGGGATTATCATCTGGAGGCCATCCGATTTTCTACTCCTGGCCTGTGTTGTAATTCAGAGTCTCATCTTATTTTCCATATGTTTCATATTGACCTGAAACCATTGGAGCTTTCAGAATTCCAGCTTTCTGTTTCTTAGTCTGATGTTAACAGATACAGTGGACCCTTGTATAACAAACAGCTTGTATAACATAAAATCTGTACAACATGAAAAAGTTTGCTTAACATAATTGCCTATGGGGAAAATCTGTACAACATAAAAATGGGATTATTCCATTTTCAATGCATTCCTATGGGAATTTGTATAAAGAAAAATTTGCTTAACATAAATTCATTTGGAACGAATCAATTCCTTTATACAAGGTACCACTGTACCATGTTGCATCTCCTTTTCATCTAATTCCAGTGGATCTATGGAAATAAAGGCAAAGACCTTGTGTGCTAATCTAGACAAGACAGGCTTGCCTGTAGACAAGAGAATAAAGGTTCAAACTGACTTAGATGTACTTTTTTTTATAAGTCAGCTTCCCTGTTGGGGTATACTCAGACTCCTCTGAGTCTGGATATAAAGAACATTTACAAGCAGCCAAGGCTAGTGCAACAACTGCAACAGCTGCACCTGCTGGTGTCAGATGTTGCTATACTTTCCTCCATTTTAAAATAGTTATAGGTTACCTGCTATATACAGCATATTCAGGGCAGTATACAATAATACAATGAAACATGTCTTAGTTATTTTTTGTTTGGACATGTTTATTCACTAAAATATCACATCTGCATACAAATCAGTATGATGCCATTCTTTCTGCCCCACCATCTCATGACTTCTCCTGAGCTCCAGAGCCTGAACTAGTTTCTCCAATTTCTTTCAGCTTGCCATCAGAACCATTGCTATAAATGGTGCATTGTATTGCATCTGCTATTTTAATCGATCTTTCCTACATATCTTATTCTGTGCTTGGGTTTCACTTTGTATCTCTACTGGCTCCAGGGAACACTGCTTGAAAAAATAAATGCAACAGTTACCATTTTTTTTTTGTCTATAAGATGCTGCCTTTATTAGATACCTCCCACTTCGTAAACCCCCAAATTAAGAAAATAAATAAATCCTCCTTGAGGTCTCCTCCACCCCCACTACCCCTGCTGTTACCTTTAATTTCCCCATTCTAAACCGTCCTCTCTGCTTTGGTGGGTTTGTTTATTGCAGGATCAGGGTCCATTGGGCTTGAGTAGCCCATTAAGAAATGCCTTTTCAAGCTAAAAAAAGTGTGCCTTTTTCTTTTCTTTCCAGAAAGCATTTCTTAAATGGCTGCTAAGAGCCCAATCCTGCAAAATAAACCCACCAAAGCTGAGAAGAGTGTTTAGAATGGGAAAATGAAAGCAAACAGGGGTGGTGGGGGTGGAGAACTCAAGGAAAGAGAGCCTGATCATGCAAAAAACGAACAACACAGAGAAAAAACAAGGTGAGTTTGGGTCGTCCTCCTCCACCACCCAAAGGCTTACTTCCGTGTCATGATTTTTTAAACAAATAGAATTGTATACATGGAAAAATACAGTACATTATATATAATGCCAATATTCATTCAGCCAAGAAAATTGCCACCAGATAAATAATGATGGGTTAATGTAGAACAGTACAAGTTCATGGATGTTATAATACTTTACAAAAGCCCTTGAATAGAGCCCTACTGTTCACAGGAATTTTGCAGCCTCTAGAGACCTTTTGTTTTTGAGGAAAAGCTGAAATAATGTCTCAAGAGAGGATGCAGTTCACATTTAAGCAACACAATCCTCCATAGCTCAGTTCAACAATCTCCTATCCTCTTTTTAAAAACTGGTCACTTCCAGTCATGCAGAGGTGGAGGATGCACTCCATGGTGGACCAGGATGGCAGTAGAAAATGGACATTGGAGCTTCTGAAGTTGCTAATCTGTGTTCTTCATCCTGTTGGGTTTTGCAAGTGCAGCAACAACTGTACTTAGGTTTTAGAACAATCAACCTAAGTTGATCATTCTGTTAATGGCATGCATTAGTCTCCTTTAGACCATTTTCATATTATTCAGCATAGAATTCAGCAATTGAATTTTAGAAGCAATATTATAGTAGTCTTTTTTTCTGCTTGCCATAAAATAGCGGAGTGATGGTGAACCTTTTAGAGACTGAGCGCCCAAACTGTGATTCAAAACCCACTAATTTTTCGCAAAGTGCCAATACAGCAATTTAACCTGAATACAGGTGGCTGTGAAGGGGCGATGTCAGGTGCCCACAGAAAGGGCTCCGAGTGCCACCTTTGGCACCTGTGTCACAGGTTCAACAACACTGAAATGGGTTGATTAAAAGTAAAACAAAGGATTTAGTATATGATGAGCCCATGCTTCCCTTAAATTTCTGAAACTGCTCTCATAAATTATTCCCTCATTTCATGTGACTGTTTAAAAATATGCATTGAAAAACATTGTGTGTTTGCTATCAGCAAACACAGATATGAGATTCCCTCTATGCTTGGACAAGTACAAGCTTACTTGGAAATAAAAATGGTTTCAATAAGATACACTAATGCTTGTAATATATGTCAGTTATTAAACCACAGAGAATAGAACATGCTATAGAAAAGATTTTTGTTATAATTAATGTAGCTAATTCCACCTCAGTGCCTACAGTAAATGATACTGTAAATGGCCAACAAACTTTTAGGAGACATATTTATGTGTTACTGATTATATGTATATATCACCCAACCAGCACACTTGCTTTTCATTATAGGCAAAGTGGTAACCAAAGAGAAAATTCAGGAAGCCAAAGAGGTATACAAGGAACATTTTCAAGATGATGTTTTCAATGAAACGGGGTGGAACTACATTCTTGAGGTAAAAACAACAATAACAATGAACACTTCTAAATAACTTAAATCAGGTGGGGAACCTGTGGCTCTCCAGATGTTTTGGCCCACAGCTCACAGTCCTTTATTATTGACAATGTAGGCTTGGAATTCTGGGAGTTGCGGTACAAAACATTTGGAGGGCAGAAGGTTCCCCTCTTCTGACAAATTTCAAATATAGCATGTATTGGTTCTTAGGTCATAGTTGACAGGTGTTTAGCTTCTTGAGTTGAATCTGATAAGGTGAGCTGCTGAAAGTTTTTTTCTCCCCTCAAAGTCCATTTGTTACTATCTTTGTAAGGAAGCTTGGCTATCTACTTGACAGCAGTGCCTCAAATTTACTGCTGAAACCAATATTACACTTTCTAAAAAGGTTTGACTAGCATCCTCATGTGTCACTGCTGGGATAGGAGGAATGATTGCCACCAAAGAAAGACTTTCTTTTTTAAATTTCAAGGTGTGTAAGACTTCATCTAATTGCACATGAGTTGTACACACCCTGAAATTAAAAAAGAACTCTTGAGGTGGAGATCCATACCTTCCAGTGACATTGTTTGTGCTGCCCTGGCAAGTTCTACCAAAGGATACTGGCTTCTGTACATGTCACTCTTGGAATTTGAGTTGAACCATGTTAGCTAGTGTTAAAACAGCTGCCAGGTTGTAGAGAAAGAAAGAAAACAGAAATTGAAAGGAAAAGCAAACAAAATATGTGGACTCAGTTGTTTGCCAGATTTTGTGTGTTTGCTATTAGTGTTTTTTGAATCAGGCCTGAGGTTTAGCACTGAATATTTTGAGTAAATCTCATTTGAAGGACCAAATTAGTTATTATAAACAAACATAATTACTAAAAAAGGTTTAGCCAATGAGATAATTGACAGTATTAGGCTGTTTCCAGATAGCTATTTTTTTAATATCTTTGTATTACAGAAATATAAAGGGTGTCTTCCCATAGAAATAAAAGCTGTTCCTGAGGGCTCTGTCATTCCTAGAGGAAATGTACTATTCACGGTCGAAAACACTGATCCTGACTGTTATTGGCTCACAAACTGGATTGAGGTAAGTAATAAAAAAATGTTTCTATGATTGAAATATCTCTAGTTAATTGGCCTCTTTTTCACTGTGACCTGATAATGTACTGTATTTCAAGCCGCTTTTAAAGGGTGATTTTTTTGTCCTTGATCTGAACAAATGAAGAAACACATAAACAACACTTTGGGGTTATGATAAGATGTTCATATGCCTTTAGACTGTATTGGTTTTACAGTAACAAAATATTTTGCATAATTCTTAATGTGCAGATTACATTAATGTGGTTGGCTCTGTCTGTTGCCCTCAGGATCTATCTAGCATAATTTGTATATTTAGCTGATTGGCTCCTAAGTGGTTTAATTCCGTACCTTGGGGTTACAGGTCCCTTAAGAGGACAAATGGTGTGTGCTCTGCTTTGTACTAGTGCATGGAAAGGCAGTTCTTCCTGTGTTACAGTAGACAGTGTGCTAAGGACTGTGTTTCCTTATTGTGTTACACAGATGGCACACTCATTCTCTTCTGACCAAAAGGCTGCAGGTCCTTCAGGGCAACATGAGATAGTCATGTGCACAGCCTTCTATTTGGGCTGGCATTCTCCACTTCCGATTCCTAATTGCGCTGGAAGTGGTGATGAAGACCTGATTGCTGTATGTGTTTTCCTGCTGCTTTATGTAAATCAGCATAGAATCAATTATGTGCTGTTTTCTCTTTCACATATACAGTATATTAAGGTTTCTGAATTCAAGGGAACCAGGGTTAGGGGGAAAGGAGGGGGGAGAAACATGATTAGGTGACTGTATTTTTCCTTCTATAAGACGCCCTCATGTATAAGACAAACCCCATTTTTCCAACCTAAAATTACAGTTTTATAAGTGCATGGTTCTCTCCTCATCGTAGTTGCATGTATAAGATGACCCTCAATTTTTTGGTCTAACAATTTTAGACAAAAATGTAGTCTTATAGACGGAAAAATACAGTAGCTGTAAAGTGTGTACCATATTGCACAGATGCATTCAGGTACAGTGGACCCTCGTATAACGTACAGCTCGTATAACGGAAAA
Source organism: Phrynocephalus versicolor (assembly GCA_023846285.1). Classification (NCBI taxonomy): domain Eukaryota; kingdom Metazoa; phylum Chordata; class Lepidosauria; order Squamata; family Agamidae; genus Phrynocephalus; species Phrynocephalus versicolor. The sequence goes on from JAHTLZ010003526.1 coordinate 65,734,261, forward strand.
TTTGTACAACGGAAAAATTTCCATCACCCCTCCCCCTCCCCCCTCCCTGTCCAACATGGGTGCAGGCAGTCTCTGGGGCTCTTTTTTGAAGATACAACCTGGCAATGGAGGAGGAGGAGAAGGGCTAGGTCAGCCCGTGACAGCGGTGGCTTTGGCGGGGGAGGAGGAGGAGGAGGGCTCTGCTCGTCTTGGCTAGGAACCCACAGCAAAGCTTCCTCAGGAATGTCTGCTCTTCTCTTTTCCTTCCCCCTTTCCGTCTCTCTTTCTCTTCCCCCTCCCCACAACTGCACCTCATCCCCTCCCACACCACCCGTGCGCCCGGAGGAGGTGGTGGAATGCGCCCCGGGCGGGCACCGCAGTTAGCCCATTTGCAGAGCCCGTGCCTCTCTCTGGCTGTTGCTGCCGTTGCTCAGTCCTGCAGGTGGTTTCGCTTTCCGTCTGAGCAGCAGCAGCAAAAATGCCTCTGCCGTTTGTCTCTCTCCCCGCCCCTCATTCATGAGTTGGAGCCTCCGCTCCCAGGCTTCAAGTCGTGCGTTCCTCTTCCTTGCTGGCCTCCAGAGCCCCGGCGCCACACTCAGGCCAGGCGCTCTGTGTGTGGAGAGGGAGGAGGGGCCAGGCGCTCTGTGCGTGTGTGTGTGTGCGTGCGTGCGTGTGCGTGCGTGTGTATGTGTGTGTAGGGAAGGAAGGGTCAGGCGCTCTGTGTGTGTGTGTGTGTGTGTAGGGAAGGACGGGCCAGTCTCTCTCTCTCTCTCTCTCTCTCTCTCTCTCTGTGTGTGTGTGTGTGTGTGTGTGTGTGTGTGTGTGTGTGTAGGGAAGGAGGGGCCAGTCTCTCTCTCTCTCTCTCTCTCTCTGTGTGTTCGTGTGTGTGTGTGTGTGTGTGTGTAGGGAAGGAGGAGACGATAGAGGATGGTTCCTAGGCTCGACCTGGTTCCTGGCTGCTGTGCAACACCTCCTTGTGCTGCTTGTGCAGTGGTATGAGCCACAACATTTGGATGCTTTTCTTACATCCTCCTCCTCCTCCTCCTCTCTCTAGACCTAAGGAATTAACCCTTGTGCTGCTGCATTCCGCCCGAAATCAGTGTGGGTGGGTGGGTGCCTGTTTGCATTTTTGCAATTCTGTTCCCCAAAATTATACATGTACTGTAGTTTGTGTCATTTTTCTCTGCATTGGAACGGATTACTCCATTTTCAATGCATTCCTATGGGAAATTGCAATTTGTATAAAGGAAAATTTGTATAACATAATTTCATTTGGAACGAATTAATTCCTTTATACAAGGTACCACTGTATAAATGTCTGGAGAGTGGGGGAGGTATTTTTCATTCCAGGTCTCGAGTGGCTGAAATCCTGTTGTGGAACTTTACACTGTGCAAGTAAGATAACATCCTCATCCTGCAACAATAATCTTTGATTTTATTCAGTTTAATTGAACCCTTCTGATCCCAGCCCCCATTTCAGGTTCTGAGGCTCCCTACGGGATTCCACCTTAGGGTGGGGAGAGTCTTTAATATCCAACATTTGCTGCTGAACCACCAGATTTTACATTTTAAACGCTCCCTCGCTATTCCATGCCAAGGCTTCCCCAAGTCAAAAGGGAGCCCTAGGGAGCTTTGGATTCTGAAGTAGAGGGCAACTGGGAACTTTTAACTTAAATTTAATTAAATATTACTCTCAGAGGTGATGTCATCCTATCTGCACAGGACAAAGTTACACCAAAAGGGTTTCAGCCAATATTTCATTAACTTGTTTTTGTCCTCCATGGGCTTTTTGCTTCTAGTGGGACATTCTAACCCCCCCCCCCAAAAAAAACCCCTTTCTTTCCCACTTTTTCTCCCCATTAACCTCCTGCTTCTACTCCACCTCTGGTCAATCAGGAGCTCTATGTTTCAAAGAGCCAATAGAGGGATGATGGCTGTAAGCAAGAGGGAGGTGCCCCTGCCATGCCACTCTTTGTTTGAACTGGCCTGTAAAGTCCAGCCCCATCAGACCCTGCTGCCCTGTGCCTTCCAAAAAGAAGCCTAACATCCATCTTGCCAAGTGAACTTTTAAGAATTCTCTCCTGGCAAATTACATCCCTTGCCATGTTTGGACTTTTATACCTGCTTTGAAAAAGGGACCTTGCTCCCAGAAGCTCAGCAACTTTTTTATTTTTCTTCTTAGCAGCCTACAAAGGTATCAGTCTTCATCTAGTTTTGCTTTTGTTTTAATGGCTGCACGGCTCCTCACCTCTTTTTTATTGCTTCTATTTTCTTATTCTGGTCACCACCATGTGCAATTTTTTTCTTCCCTAACTAGATAAAAACAAGCAAACAAACTGTTTGCCAGAGCTGTTGAGATTAGAGTTTTGCAGGAACTTCAGCTTTCCGTAAAGTAATCAGAACTAATTTAATTTTCAAAAGGAATTGGTGAGCCATTACGTGGCCATGTTTGCCAGTGACATCAAAATAGGAATGGGTGTTAATATGATGAATATGATTTAGGTTAAGCAACAAGGGCATGAGACAGATCGAGGAAAAGTGCCAACTTCACTCATATCCTGACGGGGTCAGAGCTGGCAATGACTAACCAGGAAATGGATCTTGGACTCACTGTAAATAGCTTGATGAAGATGTTAAATACATGTGGTTTCTGTGAAAGGAGCTTAAAACACACACACACACAGACAGAGAGAAACAATGGTACGGTGTCTTTATACAAATATCTGTACAAGGTATGGCAATACTGAGAATACTGTATGCAGTTCTTGACGTCAAGCGCCAGAAAAATTGCAGACCTGGAAAAGGGAAATCTACATGATCAGTGGACTGGAGCAAGTGCCCTAGAAGGAAGGTTTTCAAGTGTTGCAGCATTTTACCATAACAAAAAACAAAAACAAAGCAACAGAAAACAAACAAAACATGTAAGTCGGGATGTGATCAATATATATATCATTGTGCTTGCTAGGGAAGAAGTGGGTAGGGAGAACCTTTTCTGCCTTCTTGTTGCATTATAATCGAAGGCGATACCGTCAGGCTGAGTTAGAATTGTAATACCTCAAGAGCATTCTCTATAGATCACATATTTAATCTATGGACTTGACTGGCATAGGATGTAGCGGTGGCTACCACCTAAGTTGGTTTTAGAAGGAGATGAGACAAGTTCATGGACTATAAAGCCTAACCAGTGCCTACTAGTCATGATAGACATACATTAACTCCACTATCAGTTGATCAAAAACTTAACCAGGAGCATGTTGTTGCCCGTAACATCTTGCACCAGGGGTTCCCGTAGTAGGCATTTGGTGTCTGATTTAGCAGGAGGCTGGACCATAGAAGACTTTGGGTTGATCTAATATGCCTCTTATGTTTTTATAAATAGGGCTCCCTATATATCTACCCATTATCATATCTAATTTCATTGCTATATTATTTTCCTCATTCATGTGAATTGTTTTGATGTTTTCTAGAACCAACAAGGTGTGCATTTGCTTTTACTTATTGCAAATTTCCTCTTTTTCTAGACTATCCTTGTACAGTCATGGTATCCAATAACAGTAGCAACAAATTCCAGAGAACAAAAGAAAATCTTGGCAAAATACCTGCTAGAAACCTCAGGAAGTTTAGAAGGACTGGAGTACAAGCTTCACGACTTTGGTTATAGAGGGGTCTCTTCGCAAGAGGTAACAAACTGTTTTTACTGATTCAGAGCCCCTTTTGCTCAATGGAACACATACAACCTTTTGGATCATGAAACTACCCTTAGCTCCTATGTCTGACAATTCCATCAAAACCAGACTGTCATACAGAACTTTAAAGCCTGCCACTTGTTGCATTTTTTGCTGTTGCAGTCTAAAAAAAAAAAAGGAGGACATCACTTTTCCCAGCACTGCTATTACTTTCTTACTGTTATTCATGTAAAATTAGACTCCAGTGGATGATAAGTATGGCACTTCATATCTTATTTACACTGTCCTGTCGCCACTAACTATAAAATTAAAATGTACTTGATGTTAAATAATCATGCATTAAAACAGAATGTTCTGGTCTTTGCTGTTCTGGGAGCTCACAGACATGTCTTATCCTCAGACCGCAGGAATAGGAGCTTCTGCACATTTGGTGAACTTTAAAGGAACTGATACAGTAGCAGGGATTGCTTTAATTAAGAAATACTATGGAACAAAAGACCCTGTACCAGGCTATTCTGTTCCAGCTGCTGAACACAGGTATCTTTACACTTCCTTGACTCTTTTTCCCATGTTGCACCCATATTCTTACTTTACTAACACATATAGGTTAGCTGTAATCATACTACCTATGTAGATATCACAGATACAAATGCAATATTTTTTTAAATTTAACTGTCTGGGAAGGTTTGCTTTACTGGTGTAAGTACAGTCATAATGCATTTATGTGTGAGCGCATGTACATTCATCCTATAGCAGTGTTGGCGAACCTATGGCACGGGTGCCAAAAGTGGCACTCAGAGCCCTTTCTGTGGGCACCCAATATCACCCCTTCAGAGCCACCTGTATTCAGGTTAAATGGCTGTATTGGCACTTTGCAAAAAATTAGTGGGTTTTGATTTGCAGTTTGGGCACTTGGTCTCTAAAAGGTTCACCATCACTGTCCTATAGCAACTTGTTTTCAACAAAAGATGCTTTCTGCCTCAGGTCTTATTTTCCAGGAGCAGTTTGATTTTACTAGAGAGGTGACTGAGCTGAAGACAAATTTTGCGTACAAAGCCTTTGCTCTGAAGTCAAGTTGGAATCTATGGCCTAAGTCTCAATAAGAATAGGCCCATGGAACCAATTATGGAATGGTGGGTCAGCACTTATCTAAATCTGATTGATTCAATGGGTCATTCATTCTATTAGTGTTATTCTCAATACTATGAAATCTGCTTTCAGAGTAGCCAAAAGCCTCAATGGAACAATAGATGGCAAATAAAGTCTCAGGAGTAAAAGCACTATGCAAATATGCCACATTTTGCAAAATGTTACTAACTGAAATGTTACTAGTGAGGAGTAGATTTATTTTAGAAGAGATTATGGTCATCTAATGCTGTGCTTTATTTGCTAGAAGGAAAATGCAGCTTCACATACATGCACACTTTTGAATTAATAAATTGTCTTCTGAAATGTTTACTTTTCCTCTAGCACTATAACAGCTTGGGGGAAGGACCATGAAAAAGATGCTTTTGAACATATTGTGACACAGTTTTCTTCAGTGCCTGTATCTGTGGTCAGTGACAGTTACGACATTTACAACGCTTGTGAAAAAATATGGGGTGAAGATTTAAGGCATTTAATTGAATCAAGAAGTGCAGATGCTCCACTGATTATTAGGCCAGATTCAGGAAATCCTCTTGACACTGTGCTAAAGGTAATTGTTTCAGAATTCTTTTAAAGTTTTAAAATTGTTTAGTGAATTTATGTAAGAGAAACTTGGGTTTTTCAAGGTTGGATCCAGATAAGACATGTGTAACTGAACTTTTGTAAGTAAACTATCTCATCTCCATTTCCCTCACATCTTTGTGAGTATCCCCCATCCCAAAAAAACACTTCGCAGAAGGCAGCTAAATGGGGTAGGCTATGATTATCATGAGATTCTCCAAAGTTTGAGTGAAGGCTCCTGTGTAATTCCCGAGACCATACATCCTAGTACACAATAGTATGTACCTTCTGATTTTAAGTGGTTTCATCCATATATTTGGCTATTCAGAAAATTATTGGTGTTCTATTCTTCCACCCATGACATCGTGGCAGATATAATAAACAAATGGATGTGAACTAAGTGGACCAAATAGGAGTTTTCACTTTGTGTTTCTTTTGCAAAATGCAAATGATAGTAATGGTAATGTATGGAAAGGGCCCAGCGTCAATTCTGTCCAGAAAAGAAACAATGAAAAATACTGTCTGAAATTTTGCAATTTCAAGTTTGCCTTTCAGAAATTCAGATCAAACAACACAAATAGCAGCGCTGACATGCACAGACCTTTGCTTGCCAATAAAAGTTAATGATTTTAGTTTTCAAGCGTAGTGAAGTGCTTGATAAACAATCACAAATGTTTCAGATGCAGCTATCTAGAAGAACAAATATAAATTCATCTAGTTTGTTTAAATTGGCACTTAAGTCAATCAGACAGGTGCAGCATAATGTAGCACCGTCCTGAAAGCACATTTACAAATATTTGTTTCAAAATAACTACATATTCCGACTTTCTGTAGTTTATTTATTTATTTATTTATTTTTGTATTTATATCCCGCTTATCTACTACATGTAGTACTCTAAGCGGCTAACAAAGCAATAAATGCAAATCAGCTACAAAAAACATCAAATAAAACAAAATCAACATGAACAATAAAACATCATAAACATATAAAAAAAACCTCCAGCATCCCAGCATGCGGAGGGACAAATCCTAGCAGATTAGAATTAAACAGATGGCGGGGAGGGGAAAAAACAAAACTAACTAAAATCGCCAAAGGCCTCTCGGAACAGAAAAGTTTTTAAAGCTTTCCGAAAGGCCTGCAGGGACTCTGCAGAGCGCACTTCGCTAGGGATGGAATTCCATAAGGAGGGGGCTGCCACTGAGAAGGCCCGGTTCCGAGTAATCGTCTTCCGGGCCTCTCGTGGAGTGGCAACCTGCAGCGAGTGCGCTCGCACCTGCCGAACAGGACGGGCCGAGGTGGATCGCTGGACGATACGCTCTGTCAGGTAGTCCGGTCCCAAGCCATGGAGGGTTTTATAAACTAAAACCATGACCTTGAATCTAATCCGGGCTGCAACGGGCAACCAGTGCAGGCGGGCCAGAACTGGGGTGATGTGGTCATAACGACGCACACCAGCCACCAGTCTGGCCGCCGCATTCTGTACCCGCTGCAGACGCCGGAGAAGAGTCAAGGGCAACCCCATGTAGAGCGCGTTGCAGTAGTCCAGTCTCGAGATCACCAGTGCTTGGACCACTGTTCTCAGAGAGGCAACATCCAGGTACGGGCGGATCTGGGCAATCTGGCGAAGATGGTAATAAGCAGCCCTGGTCACCGACGCCACCTGCGCCTCCATGGTCAGCGCCGGGTCCAGGACCACACCCAGATTCCGCACCCTCTCCACTGGCTGGAGGGAAACCCCCCCCCAGACAGGGAAGAGGGCCACCGTACCCAGATGGTGAACTCCCAAAGAACATAACCTCCGTCTTCTCGGGGTTGAGCTTAAGCCTGTTCGCCCCGGTCCAAGTCAGTACGGCGTCCAGGCACTCATCAAGGATCCTCACAGCTTCCACTGCAGAGGTGGAGAAGGAGAGATAGAGCTGCGTGTCATCAGCGTACTGATGACAGCAGACTCCAAATCTCCTAATGACCCCAGCCAGCGGCCTTACGTAGATGTTAAACAGCATAGGGGACAGCGACGACCCCTGTGGAACCCCACAAGGGAGTATCCAAGGAGCCGACAACTCCCCCCCATGCTGAACGTACTGAGGACGGTCCTCCAGGAAGGATCGGAGCCAACTGCGAGCAGTGCCTCCGATTCCAACCTCGGAGAGCCGATCCAACAGGATACCGTGGTCGACGGTATCAAAGGCCGCTGACAAATCCAGGAGAACCAACAGGGTAGAGCAACCCCTGTCGGCCGCCCGGATTAGGTCATCTTGCAGCGCGACCAAAGCTGTTTCGGTCCCCCGACGAGGCCTGAACCCGGACTGGCAAGGATCGAGGCACTGCCGATCCTCCAGGTACGACTGTAGCCGGACCGCCGCCACCCTCTCGATCACCTTACCCATAAACGGGACATTAGCAATAGGACGGTAGTTGGCTAAATCGTCCGGGCTAAGGCCTGATTTTTTAAGAATGGGCTTTACCACCGTCTCCTTCAAACGGGAGGGAAAAACCCCCTCGCTGAAGGAGGCGGTGGCGATGACCGAAGCCCATTCGGCCATGGTCCCGCTGGCAGCTTTTATAAGCCAGGCAGGGCAGGGATCGAAAGGAGTGGATGCTGGCCGGCAGCAAGCCATAGCCTTGGAGGCCTCGACAGCAGAAACAGGCCCAAGCGCATCCAACCGAGGCGACGAAGGCGGACCAGCAACTGGGGATGCCGAGACAGGGCCACCACAACCGGAGTCGAAACCGGCCCGGATGGCCTCAATCTTTGATCGAAAGAAGGCTGCGAAATTCTCACTACTGAAATCAGTAGGAGGAGGCCTGGCCAGACTAGGATTGGTGAGGTCCCGAACCACCTGGAAGAGCTCCGCCTGGCGGTTCGAGGCCTCACCAATTCTCAGGGAGAAAAAAGATCTTTGGGCCTCCCTGATCGCGATGGAATAGCGACTAGTCTGGGATACAACGGCAGCCTTATTAATAACCGTCCGGGATCTTCTCCAGCTGCGTTCTAGTCTTCTCCTCACCTGCTTCATTGCTCGGAGCTCTGGCGTGAACCAAGGTGAGGACCGAGCTCGGCACCGGAGAAGACGCTTAGGGGCGATCCGGTCGATGGTATGGGCAGCTGTATCAAACCACTGGTTAGCCACAACCTCGGCCGGCGCGCCAGTCAGTTCTCCAGGAAACGCCCCGAAGGCCTCCTGGAACCGAGAAGGGTCCATAAGTCTTCGGGGACGGGCCAAAACAGGAGGCCGATGGTCCCCGCGAGAGGGGGCCGGAATCGCCAGGGGGAAAGAAAGCAGGTGATGGTCTGACCATGACACAGGCAGGGAGACAATGCCCCCTACCTCCAGACTCGAATTCCCCGACATGGAGGAAAAAAACAGATCCAGGGAGTGGCCGGACTTGTGAGTGGGGCATACAACATGCTGGGACAGACCCATGGAAGCCATGGATTCCATGAACTCCAGAGCTGCGCCGGAAAGTTCACCGCCGGCGTGCACATTGAAGTCACCCGCCACCAAAAGGCGCGGGGACTTCAACAGCGCCGCCGCGATGAACTCGGACAGCTCCGGCAGGGATTGTGCTGGGTTGCGGGGAGCACGGTAGCCCAGCACAATGCCAAATCTGTCCCGCTGTCCCACCAACAGGTGAAGGCACTCTAACCCCTGGCTGACCAATGTCGAGGCCCTGCAGACATAAAAAGAGTCCCGATGGACGATTGCGACCCCTCCTCCCTTCTGGCCCTCCAACCTTCCCACACCCTGAACCAGATATCCGGGCGGGCATAGGAGGGAGAGAGAAGCCCCCCCCCACCGTACCCACCCAGGTCTCTGTGATGAGGGCCAGGTCAGCCCGCCCATCTTGGATGGAATCAAATATAATGGGGATTTTATTGTGGACTGACCTGGCATTCAACAAAATGCAGGAAAGGTTGGAGGCGCTGGAGAAGTGACTCCCGGACACGTGGCAGCTAGCCGAGGGGTCAGAACGTGGGACAGGCACAAGATGCCTGACCCGCGTTCTTCTGATCTGACGAACCCCACGGCTATTAGCGTACCGCCCACGGCCCGTCACAGTTGGTATGCGAGTCCCTGCAAGCATGGCGAGGGGGAAAGGAAAAAAAAAAACACAATACAATTAAAAATACGATTCAACACAATACGAAACCCGCTAAGCAACGTTCTAACAGACCATTAAGTACAAATAACTGTAATACAATATAAATGAAAAATACAAAAATTATAAATAAAAATAGAAAATAAAATGCTAATTAGATAGTGCAGGAAGCAATATACCCGCCAGAGGCCAGATGGGAGAAGCATGAAAGGGGGAGATGGAATCTAGGGATCAAGTGGGGAAAAGAGAGGTTACTAAACCGATGGAAATCCGTCCATAACCACAGCTTGTATAAGTTTAACCAACCATTCTTTTTAAAAAATACTATTCCATTAAAAAGGAACGTCATAGAGGCCAAAACAAAGGACTGTCATCAGAACCAAAGAACAATCTCTCACCCCCCACTTCAGCCCAATACTGTTTCAGAAGTGGGAATTCTCATGAATGTCTTTGGTAAGGATTTTTCAGAAAGTGCTGTCTACCATCAATAGCGTCAGTGCCTTGGTTCTAAACAAACAGCAACTGTTGAGTTTAGGAAGAATACCTCTGTTGAGAATCCAGCATTGAAATCCTGGTTGACTTTTATTAGTATCTCAGTTATGCTTTCTATTTCTAAATATAGGGAGCTGTCATTGATTCATTTGGCTTAGCAATGTGATCACCAATGGTGGGGAATTTTCATTCCATAGGTCAGAGTGGATCTCTGAGCTTTTTAGTTCCTCCCACCATGGCCCATTACCTGCCTTTCTGCAGGTCACTAGTATTACTTTGTACTGCTTTGTTCCCTCAACTGCAAAATGTGTTGGAGATATCCTATGCAATTTAGGAGAAAGCTTGGATGCAAGTGATTTTTTCATTAGATATTGTGTCAAGGTAAGAACTGTTCCAATCAGTTCTGGCCATATTCTGGAATGCACACATGAACCATTTTGATTCAGGTACAGTAATCCTCCGCTATATTGTGGTTCATATATTGTGGTCCCGGTATATTGCGGGGCTGCAGTATGTGAAGGCAGTGGTTCCTGGGGCAAGCTGTGTGGGCCTGTTGGGGGCCTCCTGCACTTACCTGAGACCAGGCACTACGATGCGCAATTCTCTGATGGGCTTCCTGTGCCTGTCTGAGGCCCCGGAAGTAGTTTCTCGCAAGCCAGAAGTGATTTCCGGTTTGCCGGAAACTATTACTGGGGCCTCCCAACAGGCCCGGGAAGCCCATCAGAAGCCCCTTCAGGGCATTACTAGGCCTAGGGTAGGTCCTGACCTGACGCAGCATCTACATCCACAGTCCTGACCCGACTCATCATCCACATAACATGGATTTCCCTTTATCGCGGGTAGGGTTGGGTTCCTAACCCCGTGATAAATGGAGGATTACTGTAATCTGGATTTCCTAGATCTACATTGATTGACAATTGGTCCCTAGACATAAGCAAGGGGCTTTCCCAGCTTTAGCTGGCGTTATGTGCCGAATCTGGGCCTTTCCACACATAAGGTCTATGCTGTGCTACTAAGTTCTAGCCTTTCACAAATAGTGCCTGCAAGGTGTTGATCAGTATATTGAGCAAAGTCGAATTAAAAAGGTGTCATTCTGCTAAGACTAAATGGCATTATATTTGCAATCCCTTAATTCCAAACTGTGTGTGCAGTGGGGAGAATGATTTCCAGTTCTGCAAAAGATAGCATATCTAGATTCATAAGAATAAACAAATTTCTGCTTGTTCAGCTAGAAAAACTAACAACTCCACTGGCACACACTGTTCTCTTCTGCTAAAGTTATGCTGGGTTGAGGCTCAAATTGCCTTAAGAGATTTCTTTCTCCTTCATGTTTGTAACTTTCAGTGGAGTAATAGACAAAATTGCTGAACTTTTAATTTTGCTTTTTTACAGGTTTTGGAAATTTTAGGGAGGAAGTTTCCAGTTACAGAAAATGAAAAAGGCTATAAAGTGTTGCCTCCTTACCTCAGAATAATTCAAGGAGATGGTGTAGATATTAATACGTTGCAAGAGGTATGCATTTTTGTTGATAAATCATTGGTTATTTCAGTAGATGCTCTCAAGTATTAAGTATATCAAAATAGTTAGTCTTAATGTTGAAGCAGTTGTTTCCAACTTTGTTACAGTAGAAAAAAGAAGATAGAAAAGGTTTTCTTTACGCAGAATCTATTACAAAAATGTGTTTTCACAGTGCTATTATGTGCATCCTTCGAAGTAATATTCATAGGAATTTTACTCTCAAATAAAATGAGTATAAGACTCTGAGCTACAATTTTAGCAAGTCCTTATTTAATTAGAAATTGCATATCATATTTTAAACGTATGGGCTTACATGTAGTGACGTATCCTTTGGAATAAAGTAACTTTACAAGTGCACCCGGTTTTAATTCTAAAGGTTTTCAAAGAACAGCTAAATGTATTCAGTAGATATTAGAGTATAATCACCATTCCAAAAGCAGATGAAAATAGGTTTTAAATATATTCCCAGACATATAGAAGTACCAGGCATATTTTAGTGGACCATCTTGTAGGGGTGACTACCCCCCCCCATAACCAGCCATACTCTATCCCAACCTATTGCAGAGGTTCAGAAGCTAAGTAATATCGGGTGATAACAGCAGTGGTTTAACTGATAATTTGAACTTGTAAACCATTTTTTACTTGAATAGTCAGACTTAACATGACTTGGGAAATCTTTGTAAAAATTCCCAGTGCCTTCCTTCATTCAGAAAAAGAGCTGTTTTGCCTATGTGTGCTTGGATCAGAACTGCAGGGTTGGAAGGAATAGAAGCCTTTTTCTCCTGCATGTGTACCACATCATGCTGAGTTTACTCTCAAATAAAAGTCTGTCATCACTTGGGACAGAGAAAGTGGGCAAAGGTCGGCTAGGCTGACAACTGGGGCTACTCTTCACTGTTATCTGTGACAATATCTGACCCGTATTCCCTCCCACAAAATCTATGCATCTCCCTTAAAAAACTCAAGAGGAAAATAAAACATTTCTGTCCTCAAATTACGTGGCTGCCTTTTCTAGGCATGTACTATAGTAGTATCTACTTTGATGAGAGCCTTTCAACTATGCCTGCATTGGGAGAAAAAGTAACACGTAAACCAGCAAGTTACAGATTGCTTCAGTATCTATCCCTATTGTCTTTCCTCCTGGATTCATTATATTAATACTGGGTGCATTAAGATTCTCCGTGTGGACATGAATCCAAGCAGTGAACAAAATGGGAATCAAGCTTGTGCCTAATTCTTTATTCACTTGGAATGTTTACTATTGTATATACATATCTGGGAATACATTACACTGAACTCAGTAAGACTTCTGAATACAGAAGATTGCACTGTTAAGTCCCAGTGAAATCTGAGATTTGGTTTAGGATAAACATGATTAGACTGAGTGGCAGGAATAAGACATGCTGACTTATAGCTTTAAATGGAATAACAGCTAGACTTCTCTTTTAAGAAATGTTTTGTTATTGTGACATGCTAGATAGTTCTGTAGACTGAACTGAAATTGATCATGATTAATCGATAAAATGTAATAGCTCTGTAATGACTGTAAGGGCCTTGTAGATAAGTTGTTGGTAACTGGTTATTTAACTTTGAAATTCAGTGACACATAAACCTTATCTGAAGGAAGCAAGAATGTCTGCCTGTTTTATATTTTTTGACATTGGAAGCAAAAACACATAGGTATCTTCCGTCCTATAAAGTAGGCATTGTGGAGCCACCAAGCCTTTTTGTGTGGCCCTCAGCGTCCACCAGGGCAGCAAGAAAATGTTTTGTTTAGATGCCACAATTTGTTCTTGAAACATGGCAGCAGATTGCTAAAACTAGAAAATGTGAATAAGGCAGCAAATAGGGATTTTTGTGCAGGAAATCTTTTCAGGTGTTCTTTCAGTATTTCTTAACTAACCTTAAACATGGATAGTTGATTATACAGAACTTGCTGTTTAGCAGCTTAATTGTGATTTAAGGGACTATTAATCAGCCATCAGAGAAACACAGTTTCTAGTGCTCCTCTGCTCTCCAGAAATAGATATATCCATATATATATTCAATTTTTTTTACTTATTGCATATTGATTTGGGATATTATAGCCATCATGATATATAGTTTAGTTTCCACAAAAGTGCTGAATTTATTGAAGTTTTTACAAGTAAAATAATTAGCCATGATAGCCATGCTCCCATTGGGAGTGCAAATCTTTTAAGCAGCCAGCTGATCTGAAACATAGCTCTCAGCCACTCTGAAGTTGCCTACCCCTGTTGTAGAGGCAATATATGTATTGCCTCTACTAAACAAATAAATGTATTTTGTTTAGCTGTTTCTCAAGAAGATAGTTAATTGCATTCAAATTCCCAGTTTGCCACTGCGATCAAAGAGCAGTGTTCTTTGAAAGTAGATATTTGTAATGATTTTAGATGATTTCTTTTAAAGTCAGATAGAATGCTAAATATTGAAATCAAATATAGCATTTGTTCCTGTTCCCATAAGATACATCTGTCTGTAAATATCCATATTTACATATACATGTACCATGGAATATTATAACTCAGAAAATGTACCCTACCTGCTCAGCTCTTAATTTTTTTTCTGTCATTTTCAGATGGTAGAGGGGATGAAGCAGAAGAAATGGAGTATCGAAAATATTGCCTTTGGTTCAGGTGGAGCTTTGCTTCAGAAACTAACTAGGGATCTTTTGAATTGTTCCTTCAAATGCAGTTATGTGGTCACCAATGGCCTTGGGGTAAGCCCTTTGAAGGCAGCTTTAGATTGGGGAAAAGCACCCCCACTGATTTTACTTGTCTATGGGCTTACTTGGAAAATGATTTCATTTACATACAATTTCTTTTATTCTAAATTCTAGGTAAATGTCTTTAAAGATCCTGTTGCTGATCCTAACAAAAGATCAAAGAAAGGCAGGTTGTCTCTGCACAGGACACCAAATGGAGATTTTGTTACACTAGAAGAAGGCAAGGGGGATCTTGAAGAATATGGACAGGTATATATGTTGTCAGCCCAGAGCATGCACTTGTATATGTGCTAATACAGGGACCCCCATTGCCACAGAACACTCTGACCATCAGTCATTCTTTGAGATTGATCTTTCTGCCACTACCCAGCTGATCATATCAGCTGGGCAGTATGGAAAAGTGGGGAGGGAATCTGGGGCTTAGCAGAATGCACAGAGAACAGCTGGGGGTGGCATGTGGGTCTTGGGCTGCCTATACTTGCTGCAAAGTGCTGGATATCCAGTTACCTTATGCTAGTAGTGGTGAACCTTTGGCACTCCAGATATTTTGGACCACAACTCCCAGAATTCTGATCCTAGGTTGCCAGTGACAAAGGACTGTGGGAGTTGTGGTCCAAAAACATCTGGCGTACCAAAGGTTCACCACCATTGCCTATTTTGGAAGATTGATTAAAGCACCAAGCCAGTGGGAATCGGTTTAACACTATTAAACAGAAAACTGAACCAATTCAGATTTCATTTATTAAATGAACTGAGCTGAAAGTAGACCAAGCTTGTGACAAATGTCTGCCAGAGTTTTAAAACACTATTTATAAATACTTTGTGAACCAATAGGTGAAATTAATTAGCATAAGTGAAAGGGTCACATAGTCAGTAATGGAGAGGGTACTTAGTGCAACATTGGAATACAAACTTGAGAGACCCAGATTCTATCCCAGCGGTGCCTTCAAAATTCACTAAATAATCTTAAACGACTCCTTCTCACTCAACCTGACTTCCTTGAAAAGGTGAACTCACTGGAGGAAAGGATGAACTCCTGGAGGAAAGGAATGATAGTGATGTGAAATATAAAAAAACAACTAAGTAAAGATAAGGGGCTGGATGGTTGGTTTGGATATTAATAATATGAGAAGCTAGGCTCCTAAAATACTGTAGTGTATTTAGGAGCGTTCTCATTTGCTGTTCTATGTTCACAACTTCAGATGCCTTGACATATATTGATCCAATACTCTGATATTTACTTTCAGGACCTCCTTCATACGGTTTTTAAGAATGGAGTAGTAACGAAGTCTTACTCGTTCGATGAAGTAAGAAAAAATGCCAGGCTGAAGAATAGTGAACTAACAGCAGCATCTCACTAAAGTTTCATTCCGTGTTTGTATATGTGTAACAATTACGTACTCCTAATGGTTTCTTGTAGAGATCTCTGTGTTTGTGTTTGCCACATTATAGCCAAATTATTTGTTGGTTTATGGACATCACCACCTTTATTTTAAAAGGAACTGGGGAATTAGCTGCCGTTTAAAACTTGTTCAGTGTGCTTCTAGGGGCCTTTGGCCAGTAGTGATTCAATCTGGTATTGATCTCCTCATCAAGAGACAGAGCCGAGACTTTTTATATATATATAATATATATATAGTAGCATACCACAAAACAGATTTGCATAATAGTATCATTGCTTTATGTTTATATTTAACTTGTATTTTTGTACAAACAAGATTGTGTAAAATATATTTAAAGTTTCAATAATTACGTCTTTCCAACTTTTCATGATTTTTATGAGCACAGACTTTCAAGGAAATATTTGGGAATGGGGGGGGAATTCATTGCCTTTTGTCCATTGATCAGCAAATAAAAAACGGCCTTACGTTTTATTGTGATAACTGCACTATTTTGACGTTTTAATCAGGATTGTTCCCTCAGATCCCACAGAAGAACAGACTTCATAGTTCATCAGTTATTTGTCATTTGATGGATAAACTTTCTGCCCTTCCTTGGAACAGTGGGATCTTATAAATAAGAATATATTAGGTACATGGATCATGGCAGGGAGCAGGAGATATAAGTGGAATGCCAAATGCGGAAGGACTTCTTACTTCAATAGGTTTTGCCAAGTGCACCTCAATATTCCACGGGCAAGGTTGCTATCCTTTGATGTCCACCTGGGCATAAGTCCCATTGCACTCAGTGGGACTCATTTCAAAGCAGACGTGCAGGAGAGCGAGCTCTAGAACTAAAGACTTTCCTTCTGCTACAAAACGTATATGTGTAAAATATTGACAGGTATGGAAGTGATATATTAAAGGAGTGGCCCTTCTGGGTTTATTTTTCCATATATTGTAGCAATTTTCAAAGCAAAATACTAAACTGAGTAGTGCACTTTTTACCGTTTTTTATATTTTTGGTCATTGGTTTTTGCCTTTTTTCAGATTCGATGTTGAATTGTAACGACGTCTTAACTATTTTTTTTGGTTAAAACAACTTTAATAAAACGTTTTACTAGCCAAACTCCTTTTACATTAGTAGCCTCCCCGCTGCCCCAGTTGGGCACACTATGCAGAAGTTCACTATTTTAATACCCAAGGGTAATGACTCTTTTTCATGACTGCACTTAATTCACTTTCTACACATGCTTTGACTTCCTTATTGAAGAACAAATTGGTTACTGAAAGACTTGACAAGCTGTGTCCACTTCTCAGGTGTATAGCCATACTTCAGATAGCTGCTAGAAAACAAGGACTGTCAGCTTTTCTAGAAGAGGCAGTATCATTTTGGGTTATTAGCTCACGTGTGGGATAAGTGGCACCTGGGTGGGTTCAAGCAATTATCTGGAATATGGTTTAGTAGAGCTTTTAACAAAATGGAGCAAACCTAGATAATATGCTTTTCCATTTGTCTGAAAAGCCATATTTTATGTTTAAAAGTATATTTCCTTTTCTAGATTACCAGTCATTGTGCTTAACGGGGTTCTGTTATTATGTAATTATACATCAAACATGATGGAAGATAGTGGCTTGGTTAGTTCCCCAAACAATGACCGTTGTTCGCAAGAATAGACTTCTTTCCTTCAAAAGCCACAGTAGGATTGCCTTGGTAAAACAATAATTAATTAAAGGTCAGCAAAAGTTTAATGAAATGGGGAATGAGTGTGATAAATGGTGCAAGAAACCTGGTAAGTCTTCCTCATAGCAAAATTGTTTGCGTGTGAAGGTGGTCGGAAGGATGAGTTACTTCCCTTAGTAAGTGTTTTGGTTCTGGATATTTCTGAGAAATCAGATAATTAAAGCCTATTTGAATTTCCCTAGCTATTGTTAAAGAATCCTGAGATCCAACCACCAAGATTTTAGTGTTGATATTTGAAACACCAAGCAGTTGGGCATAAGCTCAAACCTTATCAATCCCGTACTTCCGTTTGCAAGCAAGCAGCATGGTGGGGTTTGCTTTAGAAAAAGGAAGGCTTACAGGAATTATCTTTAGCTCCCATTTCATAATAGTAAAATACTTGTATTTAGAAATGACAGTTCGGGGTTCTTTTGTGTTTATTCTAAAAATAATTTATTTGTAACCTGTATTTAACGTAAGAAATTTTTATGAATATTTTTTTCTCTGAGGAATGGCTATGACATAGATATGAAAATTTTTTATAGCAAAGAATCTTGGGAGATTTGAGATGTATTTATTGTTTGCCAAAAAAATCAAATTATAAGAAGAATCTTCTCTAGTTTTACATTCCTTCTTAACCTATTTACCCGAGTAAGTATTCTTCACCCAAGTCCTGTGTTTTAAGTAGTTATAATGTACTTGGTTTCAAAGAGAAATGTAATCAACATGGAAATAAAGTTTTAGTTCTAGTAGCAAAACCTAACAGCTAATTGACTTTGTTTTAGACTTGCACTGTTTGACAAGCAAATGTGTTACCTGTAATTATTGTAAAGTCACATAAAGAAAGGGGGAGGCATGGTGCTATAAACTATGGATTGCTTCAAATACTAGTTCAGAGACTGGAGGTTCCTTAGTTTCCAATTTGAACCTCTGTTGGCCCACTGAACACAAGTAGCTTCACAGATTTTGAGCACATGTGCTTATTTTTTATGTGACTTCATAGGTCTGCTCAAGAGGCAGATTGGTAGCAGACTTATGGCTTTCTGGAGCACAGATAAAATACTATAAAATGTCTATACTGTGATCAGCAATCAAGGTTTCTTTTCCTTAGTATGATTTTGCTAAAATTCGGTAAGTTCAGTTAAGACCACATTGAATTTCTCTGTGGGCCATATCCAGTTTTTAAAAAAATATTTTTTTCATTTTTCATTATAGTCTTTAAAAGTAATTCATTGGTATTTCTTGTTACAGTGCTGAAAGGTAACTGGATGCATTATCACTACTACTTTTACTTCAAAGAAGTACTTTAGGGTTGATGACAGAATAAGATATGGAAAAAAACCCTGTCAAAGTATGGTTTAAAGGTAACAAAGAAACAAAACGTTACACCAAGTGCAATATGAGTTCAAACTATAACTTTGTGATGTAACTCATTTACACACTGATGACCAAATAAGTAATGTTGCTTTTAACTACTTATTTCCAAGCTTTGGTCGGATCAGTTTGTGAATTTGCCACCCCTTTGTTTTAGTTCAGTTACTTGTTCAATTTTTCCTTCTCACAATAATGTGTTACATTTTCCTCAACAGATGTTTTAGAGACACCTCTTAATTAAACACTGCTTGGAACCAAAAGGCAGAGGACTGAGTATGCTTACTTAAAAAATAAATTCCTTCTATATTCATGTTAGTGGTTTGTATGTCTGAACAGTGTGTGGTTCACAATGAACTTGAAAAATGCTGTGTCTGTCTGAATCATTTCTGCTTCTCTGAAACAAGCAAATTCTGTGCAGAAGGTTGTACTCCGAGGGACAGGGGCGGGAAAGATGCTTCCTCAGAAAAGCCACAAAGAGCTAGGTGAAATACAGGAAAGTTAGTTTCAGCTGCTACATATACCAGTATTCTGTTCCTCTGTTCTTTCATTCACTTAAATGAATTGATTTCCTGTGAAATTCTATATGCCACTCAAGTTACTGCTGTGGAAAACAGTGGCAAAAAATGACATTACAGCCATGCTAGCTACAAGAGTCTAATAGGAAGTACTAGCCACAAAGCACTTCTGCCAGTACCTTGTGCAATTCACAACGAGTGCTTGCACAATCTGTTGCCTGGGGATAGTCCCTGGCAACTTGTCAAGTACCCAGCAACAAACTAGATTCTGCCCAGTAAATGCTGATCATAAATAGTACACTTAAAAAAGAGTTAGTGCTGACAGCACTCTCCTTTGTGTAAAGCAGAGTATAATTATGTGCTATGCTTAGGACTTGTTACATCAAGTATTCTCTCAAGTAATTAATCCAGACCAGCATTGGAATTTCATGTATGGTGTATGTGTTGTATCATCGTTACAGTCGTGACCGACCCTTCATGACTCCACATGTTACTCAGCAAATTTATTGTACAGTTAAAAAACAAGTGTGTAATAACTGAGCTGAAGAAGGCTTATAGTAAAGCCTGCACTGAGTCATCATGGGGAGAAAAGCAAATCCCATCCATGTGTGCCAAGTGTTGTCCTCTGAGCTCTTCACTGTAGCCTTGCTCCAGTGTATTACATGCAAGGCAAATGAGGCACAAGGTTAAATACATGTATGAAGTGTTTGCTTGAGCAAAACTATAGAGTATCACTTCCGGTTCCTCTTCCTAAGTAGCTGAAGCTGGACTTGCAGAGTAAATAAAAAGAACTTGGATTTGTGAGGACAAACAAGTTAAACGCCTACCCTTTTTTCGTTCTTAGGAAATTAGCAAACTTAATCTAAATCCATTGTCCAAAAGCTATGACCACTACTGCTTTTCTTTATAAACATATGGCCGTGCCATTCTGCAGGAGACTGGATCCCCATAGATTTTAGCTACTAAGGAATGAAAATAAAAATATATAGTAAGAAGATACTATATGTTAATGTTTGTTTTAATGTATTCTGCCAAACATCAGGTTCAGACAAACTCGTGCCAAGGTATTTGACAGAGAAGGATCTGTTGTCACCTTATAGATGCCTGTAGCTTATGGGAGCTGGATTACAACATGTTCACCCCCATGGCTATTACTCTGCAAGGAAATAAGAATTTAAAGGAGAGAGGCTTATTTCAGCATTCAAGAACCCAAATGGTGGCAAAATATAACTTGGATAGTTTGGTAAGAGCCAACTGCTCTGAAGGTTGAGGACCTAGTTTTTTCAGAAAGTGATGAGGCTAGGAAAAGAGAAGCATTTAAAAGAAGGAACTTCTAAATGCCTTTACCACCACCACCTATTCACTTTTGCAATTATTTCTCTTTCCCAATTAATTCTAACAAGGTTCATGTTGAAATGATCAGGCAATACATAAAGCAATTTGAAGCTACTCCGTCCAACCATTTCTTCTGGACCACCTCTGCTCCCTTGATAACCCCTCTGAGCTAGAGCACTTGTTGGCAACATACTTCCCATTATTTTTAGCAACTGCTCTGTGAGGTCACATTGCTATTTTGAGTTGGTTGTAAACTGAGAATGTTCCCCACAGAAGAGCACCAAGGGGGGGGGGGAGCATTTTCTGTACCACAGATACTAATCCAGGCATGCACGGCTGTCCAAAATTACTTTCCGTGCCATTTTGTTAAACCATAATGTTGATCACGAAGAGCCTTCATAAAAGTTTACTGTGAGGCAACCACAGAGCAGACTCTGGCAACAAAGTAGATGGTGGTACATTGACTTTCTCAGGTGGCAAATTGGTTCTCTTCTGCTCAAGAGCAGAATTTAAATGTTTTTGGACTTCACACTGCAAGACAGATAGCATGTAATATCTACAGTGCTTGTAGCTTACAATGAGCAGCAGAAATGTAGCATGAAAATTATAGATATGAAATTTGCACATCTGTTTCTATCTAGTTGGTAATGTGTAAGTTTTACCTCTTGCATTTTCCCTTTCAATGGCAGATATTCAGATATAAGCAGCTATAATTACTATGAAAGACCATCTGCATTGGGGACCTTGAATTATTACTACTTTTATTATAATATTTATGTAGATTTATTCACAGTACAAAAAATAAATCAGTTATAAAGAGAGTAAGGAAAGATGATTTTTAATCTGATATTTTAAATTAATGTGGTTAGTTGATTTGCATCTTTGCAGTTACATGACATTGTTTAAAAGCTGCTCCCTCTTTAACTCCATTTTTTCATAGTAACATATTTTTGCTATCACATTGGCGCAGTGACTAAAATGCCTGTACTGCAGCTAAAACTGTGCTTACGACTTGAGGTTCAATCCCAGGTAGCTGCTTCATGGTTCACTCAGCCTTCCATCCTTCCATGGTCAGTGAAATGAGTACCCAGCTTGCTGCTGGTGTGGGGGGGGGGAGGCACTGTGTAGCCTGCACACTGTAATATAAAAAACTAAACTGCCCAGAGACTACTTGAAGTGGTATGGGGTGGTATATAAGCAGAACTTTATATACTGTATCATTTTACACGCTACTACATTTCAGCTGTTGTGCAGTAGAACTGTAACAACAATCACCTTTGATCTGCAGAGCTGGAAGGGACCCTGTGGATCATTGAGTTCAGACCCTTCTCAAGGAAGTACAGTGAGCAACTGAAACCCCAACCTCTGGTTCTGCAGCCAAAAACCTAAATCACTTAGTTCTCCAGCAGTTCTTAAATGAACTTGAGTGACTCAGTTTCCAGTTCAACCTGGTTTGCTGTCCAGGTTGAATGAAAGGGATTTCACTTGTAGTGGTAAGAGAAGGGGAGGAAAATAAATCACCTTTCCTGACAAAGAGAATTTATAGCTTGATTAAAACAACCAAGTTCAGATTTTCAATGAGTTCACCAAAAAAATACACATTGTTTAGCTATTTTAATCAGTATGATTTCTCTGGCTCACATTTCCAAAGCTGACATTTCATACAATGGCAAGAGAATTCATGCAGACTGAAAAGGGTGTTGCAAACAGTCCATGCGATGGGTCAGAATTCGTGTTGGGGGGGGGGATGCACAGGAGCGGATGGCAGTAGCTGCAAAACTCCTTACACTCTTATTTTGCATGTTGCATAGTATGGTGGGTCTCCTATGTTCATTTGCTCACTGAGCTGAATTAAACAAGGCTGCATTCTCAAAATGGCTGACGAAGATGAAGCACTCCTCTCTGAGTTGTACCACTTTAGATGAGAGTTTGCACAGGATTCCGTCATATCCATCTCCCACTACACACAGAAAAGTAGATGCCAATAATTTTAGCCCAGGAAGATAGTGTTTCCCCTGAACCAGAGCTTTCTAGTACAGGGCTTTCTAGTACAAACAATAGTGAGGCCCCACCTGGAGTATTGTGTACAATTCTGGTCACCGCATCTCAAGAAAGACATAGTGGAACTGGAAAAGGTGCAGAAGAGAGCGACTAAAATGATTACTGGCCTGAGGCACCTTCCTTATGAAGAAAGGCTAAAACATTTGGGCCTCTTTAGTCTGGAAAAAAGGTGCTTGAGGGGGGATATGATTGAGACATACAAAATAATGCAGGCTATAAGTAAAGTGGATAGAGGGAAGCTCTTCTCCCTCTCCCAAAATACCAGAACTAGGGGACATCCACTCAAATTGAGGGCTGGGAGAGTGAGAACAGACAAAAGAAAATATTTTTAACCCAGCGCATTGTTAGTCTATGGAACTCCCTGCCACAGGATGTGGTGATGGCATCTGGCCTGGATGCCTTCTAAAGGGTATTGGACAGATTCCTGGAGGAAAAGTCCATCACAGGTTACAAACCATGATGGAGATGTGTAATCTCCAGGCTTTAAACTAGGGTACTTCAAGGGCCAGATGCAGGGGAGTAGTATCAAGAGACAGATATCTAGTCTCATGCATTCCCAAATGCATCTGGTGAAGCCGCTGTGAGATACAGGAAGCTGGACTAGATGGGCCCTTGGCCTGATCCAGCATGGCTCTTCTTATGTTCTTATGTTCTTATTTTTAAGGAAGCAGTCATGCAAGAGCACACGTGCCGTTGGAAGTGATACACATAAAAATAGGCCCTCCAGATTTCAATGGCTGCCAGTTTGAAAGCGCTGATGAGGCATTTTTAAGATTCCAGGGAAAGACAGAAGTGGGAATGATACTAAAGTTCATTCTACATATTGCTAAGAACTGTGTGTGGCAGGGTGGGCAGGGGAGAGAATGTATGTTTTCTTCATTATATGCAGCAGAGGGGAATTTTCTGAAATGTGGAAATGCAATTATGATATTCCATGGTGTTCCTGAAGTTAAGTGTGAATCTAATTTACTCCTTCCTGGAAGGTCAATATAGCTTGGCTTCTAAGGATGTCCTGGTGAAATACAGTAATGTACTTGTTGACTTAGCACTTCAGTAGTGTAACAGAATACCACAAGAGAGCCTTTACTGCATGGGGAGTGATAGGATATCAAACAACTTCTCTTAGCAGCTGGGGACCTTTGATTTGATTGGTACAACAGACTGTAATCATATTTACAATACACTAATTTCTCACTCTTTCAAGTGTTTAAACAGTTGCTGTTTTATCAGAGGCAAAAAAGTTTCCTCACAAATATATTGGAAACGGGTAGAATGGAAGAGGATGCCCACCGGATAGGAAATAACTAATTGGCTAAAGCAAAGTTAGCTTGAGTGGTAAAGTTACATTGCTGCTAAAATACTTTCTATGGCAGATTTAGAGAGATTGATTGATCTGAGTCATTTATTTCATCCAAGATAACAGCACTGTATTCAGCTGATCTGTACTGTCTTGGTCAAAGGAGTGGGAAAATTCTGATGCTCAGAGGCATAGGTAAAGTTTGGGGAGTTTTAAAACATAAAGCCATCAAAACATACAAAAACTAACAAATTTAAATGATATGTACAACCATAAAACAGATGAAGTTAATAATAATAATAATAATAATAATAATAATAATAATAATAATAATAGAAAAGAAAGGGACTAGGTCACAGCTGGAATGGAATCAGGTGCTCTTAATTAAAATAGATGCAAGGTCTAGCAGGATGTGAATTGACACCTATCAGAACAATATTTTAGACCAAACCTCTGGAATACTACTATAGTATTTCATTCACCTAATGCTCCAAAGGAGTGAGAATACAGCAGCCCAGCAACTTCAAAGTAGGATGTGAACAAAATTCTCTCCATTCCATCAGAGTAAATCAAATTGTTGTAGGAAACCTCCAAATATTCCCAGAAACTATATTCCAGTATACATTCTGAGAAGAAAATCCCTATTGCCCCGAACAGCAACTCCAAAGTAGGATGAACCAAATAAATTCACTGCTGACATGTGAATAGAGAAACTGATACAGCAACCGTGAAAGTATCCCTAGGAAACACACTCTGGAACATGTGGCTAAGGGTGCAGTCATATGATAAGAAAAGATTGCGTCTGCGCCACAAAGGGTGTCTATCTACCTTAAAGTGACGCTTCCATCTTTGGAGGAATTGCTCCAACCCAGCCCCAAACAAAGAGTAGCCCTTGCTGCTGGCCCCCAAAAAGGCTCCAGTTTGGACACAGATCAGGATCAGGCCGCTTCGCAATCCCACATAGGTTGGTTGTATGATCTTGAGAAGCAGCTGGCACTGGACTGTTTCCTTGTCTGATAGCACCTTAAATGGGAACAGAGCCATGTGACAGAATTTCCACAGGAATCATGTTGTGGTACCAGTTTCAGATTGACAAACTTGACTATACAGATGCCAGATACCAATATGTGGTTCCCCTTAATGTTTTGTGATTTCTCAAAGAACTGTTGTTGAACCCCGTATGTACTGGTGAGAGAAGTTGGCTTTTCCTACTCGGGCATTGCCGTTCCATCCTTTCCCCCACCCCAGGATATGGCTTTTTTTAGCTTTGTTTTCAGCTCCCTCTGCAATAATCTTGTCTACTCTGATGGAACTGATGCATTTTGTAAGGTTGTCCTATCCAGAAGCTACTGTTCTAGTTCTGTTTTGCCCAGAACAGGCACTGGGAGGCTGTTCTTTTGTATTACGGTTTGATGCTTCAGATCCAGTCACATGTGAGTCACGAACTTCTCTGGTTTACCTACCTAAAAATTCCTATTCTAGTCTACTTGGTCCAATATAGATTTTGTGCCAAGAACAGGTACTGGAATGTGGTTTCCAAAGACATTTTGAGGCTTGTTGCATTAATTCCCTTTCATCTGACAAGGTGGTTGAATGTCTTTGGGTTGTTCTACTTGGAATATGCTATTCCAAGCTACAATGTTGTTTCTGGGGAAGTTGCAGCATTGCATCGTGGGAAGGACAGTTTTGGGGCACACACCTCTAGAGAGTCTAATGGGTAGTGAGGCTACACTTCTCTGCAGCAGGTGAAACCTACAACTGTACTGAATGTGGTTTCTGGGCTGCAGTCCAAGAGTTGCTAGAGAACTCTTGAAATTGAAGGCTGAGTCAACCATGAGCCTGCTACCTGGGATTGAACCCCACATTGTGAGCACAGTTTTAGCTGCAGTACAGGCATTTAACCACTGCGCCACAAGGATACATAAGCGTTCTCTGCGTATATAAATTTCATGCACATTTTTTTTCCGTGCAGTCACGTGGTTTTTAATGTGCAGTTAGTGTCCTCTCTTCTGCGTCGTATTTTCCTATTCTGGTTCTGTCTTTACCTGTCTACTTCACATTTTGCCATCTTGCCCTCTGTTTGCTCTTCGCTCGGAGGTTCTTTTACTTATTTTATGTGTCTTTTTAACTTTGTTAGCCGCCCAGAGTTCCCGCCAGGGAAGATGGGCGGGATATAAGCCTATAAATAAATAAATAAATAAATAAATGTTTCCCTTCTTTCCGGCTCTACTTTCCAAGCCTCCGTGGTGTTTAAGCTGTCAAAAAAGGGGAACAACTGATTTTACTATGTATTTTCTGTGTCCCGTCGTGGTTACAGAAGCAAATAAGTAAGCATTTTCCAGCGACATTTCTAAATCCAGCACCTGGTGGGGGTTACTGAAACTTCGCTGAAACTGCTGTTCAAGGGGCGTGGGCAGCCAGGACCGGAATTTACTTCTCTTTGTCGTTTATGCGCAGTTAGCAGAAGGGAAACTACAGAGAAAATGCAGGCATGACCGAGGCCATGGTTTCTCTCAGGGTTGAGATTTGAGTCTCTTTAGCCAGGCTCCCAAAAGCCCTTGCCTCACATAACCTCCCACTGCCTGGGATCTATACACAACAGAGCTGCTGTAGAAAACCAGTACAGCTAGGTTACTGACTGGTTGGTAAGTTGTCTTGCGTCCTAGGTTGCTCTACTTTGGACATTTCCTCTCTTCAGAGGTGTTTCTTTGGATGAGAAAAACTGCTAGAGATGTCTCTCATGTTTTTTTGATCCTCAGGTTTTGAACCAGTGGCCTAAGAAAAAGAACCTTTCAGTCCTTGCTCCAAACTGAGAGCTCTCTCAAGGCACAGAGCTTTTAAAATATCTTAGCTTTGATCCCAAAATCTCTGTGAGGACAGTCCTGGGCAGTAAAAACCCACCAACAACATTATTTCTCAGTAGACCCCATTCCTGTAATCTAGAGGGCTACTTCAGTAGATTTCTGCTCCTGGAAGCTGCTTCCGCTTGTTTTGTTTACCTGTTTTTTTTAATGTTTATGATTCTCTCTTTCTGCCTACAATAACAAGGTTCCCAATTTTTCATGAATCCCATTGAGACAGCAGAACAAGTTCCCTTGGAGGAAAAGAAATCTGTTTCCAGCACTTCAGTTGCATCTGAATCCAATCTGGTGCTTACAGGTCTTATTTTCATTGTACTTGTCCTTAACCTTCAATGGGAGGTCTGTATGCATATGGGTAACACCTACTTAATGCCTCTAATGAAGTGGTTTCTGTTTCAGAAAAGCTAATCTCATAGGATAATTGTTTACTTTCAACATGACACTTGTTCTTGGAATTAATCAACACCCAAAGCAAACATTTCACTCTCCTGTTCTACAAGCAGCCTAAATATTTGTTAAATGCTGCTCCCAATGGGTATAGAATGATAGTGAAAACAATCCTGTCGTGATAAGACACCCCAGTTTGGTTAAACTCTACCACATATTTATACTCAGCATCTTTCACTGCATGCAAGACTTAGCAAGGAGGCGATGAGAAAAGATATATAAGAAACCAAAGCTTGAAATGGTAGCTATGTTGGTCTGTACCAGCACATTAGAATCAGAGTCATAGAACAGTAAAGTTGGAAGGGGCCTACAAGGTGATCAAGTTCAACCCCCTACTCCATGCAGGAACACAAGCAAAAGCGAAAGATGACAATAAAATGTTATGACATATTAAAGACTAACTCCTATATTGTATTTTATTGTGAGTTTTCATGGACAAGTCCCCTTCTTTGGTTAAATATAGCAGTTAATCTTTAAAGTGCCAGAATTTTTTTGTCTTCTTTACTTTTTATTTTTTATTTTTGCCTGATAATTTTTAAAGGAATCTGTTTTATCATGTCAAATACAGTATGTAGCTCCAAAATGTTGTTGCACTCTGGAGGCTTGTTAAGATGCACTTCACCAGCTGAAAAGTCTTTTGCTTTGCTCTGGTGAACTTTCTTATCAAGGCACCCCAAGGTCACATCCATAGCTCCTTAACTGGGAACTGAGGAATAAGTTACCATATAACATTGACAACTGCATCGTTCCTTTCTCCTGTTATCTCTGGTTATGGCAATGAAGACCCCAGACAACTGAGCTCTCTCATTCCCATTCATTATCTGCAAATTAATAAGCCATTTCTCAGCTCTTAAAAAGGAAAATACATGGTCTCTCTTTCCCTCTTTGGAACTGCTTGAAGATATGCATTGTTTTATGCTAGATACTGAGAGTGCTGATTTTTAGGTCTAGTCCCCCGTGTTGGAGAACTGACAGTGTAAAGCTAGTGAGGGCCTAATTGTCTTGACTGTATCCTTGATCACTTCCCTGGACCAATCAAGAGGCTCAGACTGCTCTTACATGATTTTCATATCACTAACATGACCAGTGCATTCACCTGAGCTCCATGGCACACCCTGAACTCCTCATTCAGCACTCTGTAGTCTAGCCCAAATCTCTAGATAAATGAAACTGGACTATTTTTGGAAGCAAGTACAGTAGATGGATGCCAGTTGCACATGACAGGGAGGTGGCACAGTGTCAAATACACAACTAGGGAAAGGGAGACCCAGATTTTTGCAAAATTGAAGGTCAATTTAATCAGAGATGGCAATTCAGAGAGCTCAAAATAGCATTATCACAAGTTAAAACAATAGCAAGCTTATAGAATATGGCTACTAATGATAAACTGACTTGTGAAATTAAAATTAGAAAAGGATTGAAAAAGTCTAATGATTTTAATGGATTATAGGATAAACTGTTGGCAAGTAGTTCATAAAGGTAGAAGGTACACACTGGGAGAAGACTCAATGTATATTTGGAGAGAGAGGGCATGATCAATATCTTAAGATTTGTAAGCTTGTGCTAAGTCCCGAGTGGGAAGTGGGTTGCACAGGGCTTATCTTATTTTGTATCTTGATTAACTTTTCCCCCTTTGAATAAATATTTTTTTCGTATTGTATTGTAGTTTTTTACCATATTAAAAAAACAATAGCCAGCTGCCAAACACACATGCATACAGGGTTTTTCTTTATTCTGTTTTGAGGTGTGTGCAACTTGCATACAATGAAATGAAGTGGTAGACATTCTGAGATTTTTAAAACAGGTCTCCAGTTAGCAGTAACCATCCAGTTCTGATGATATCACCCTACATCGGCACAGTTCTGCAAGAAGACACTGGCCAATGTGTTGGTTTAAAGCACAAGTCAAAACCCAAAGTGCTTACACTTGGGAATAGCTACATTTCTCTTTAGTAACATTAACAGAATATAAGTGCGTTCATGGTTCTAATTCTTTTACATTGTTTTAACCTCAAGTGGATTTTTAAAAAATAAACACATTCACTCTTGACTCTTGTCCCAGGGATTTCTTTCTCTCTGTATCCCAACATCTTTTCAAAAGGCCAAAATAGCACTTCAACTACATTACAGACAATCCCATATACGGAAGCAGCTGAAAAAAGCTTCCCCTAGGGAAGGATTACAATTATTTTATATCTTAATCCCACAAGTAGAATCTGAGGTGCTTGAGGAATGTTTCTCTTATGTAATAAGAGAACAAGAAATTGCTCCTTCAGATCAGATATTTGTGATACAGGAGCTCTATCTCTTCAAGATTTGTAAAAGCAGCAGGATATATTTCAAAGCTGTAACTCTTAAATCAGCATGCAGAGTGCTTTCACAATTAGGCTGGGTTGGTACATAACATTTAAAGCATAGAAGATTATTTTCTTTTTTTATTTTCTTTTTAATATATTATAAAAATTAAAAGACAAACAAACAAACAACAATACTGGTGCATCCCCACCCCCCCCGGGACCATCCAGTTCTCCCATGAGTTCTTCTTTATTACTCCAACGTCTGTTGTTCTAATATTCTTCTTAAAGTCCTCTTCTCCAGAACTGTCTTGAAATATTCGTCGGTTCCTTCCCCTTCCCTTCTACTAATATAAAGTCTATAAATTTTCCCCAAATGTCATAAAAAAGGTCTTTTTTCATTTCTCGTCGTTTAACTTTTAAACTACAAGACAATTTATCATTTATAGCTATATCCCAAAGTTCCGTTATACCAATCTTCCATCTTGAGATCTAGTTTAGATTTCCAGTTTCTTGCTATAATTAATCTAGCAGCTGTCATAAGATTTGCTATTAGTTCTTTTGTTGTAACATCATAATCTTTACTAGTTGACAATGATAACAGTGCTATCTCTGGATTACCATCAATATCTACTTGAATCATCTCACTTAGCTCTAAAAAAACCATTTTCCAAAACTTTTGAACTATTTCACATTCCCACTAGAGATGCATATATATACCTATCTTTTTCTCACATTTCCAGCACATCTTAGAATATTCAGCATTCATTCTATTCAACCTAATTGACGTCAAGTACCATCTAGAAACCAATTTAAAATAATTTTCTTTTATCCTAGCAGATAATGATCTCAAGATTCTCATATTAAGATTTTTCCCCAGTCTTCTTTTTTATCTCTACATTAAGGTCTTGTTTCCAGACCTCTCTCAGAGAATCTAACTCCTTCACTTCCAATGAGTCCCCTATTACGTACTAGTCCTTTCTCTATATTCTCCTGGTCAGATTCAAGCGATAATAAAAACTGTTCAAACTTTGTACATTCTCTAAGTTGACTGTTTCTTCTGACCCAGCCCTTTGTCCATTTTTCTAACTGGATATAGTTTATCCATATTAAATCACTAGATTGCAAAGTGGTTTTTATGTCCTGATTTGTTCTAATTTTGCCCAACCAGGCTTTTAATCTGGCTATTTTCTTAGCTTTAAATAAACCTAAATATTGCTTCAGATTGGTAGGAAAATTTTCCAAGTCTGTTATTAAACATAATGGGGAACCCTTCGGTGATAAAATTTTTCTATATTTTCTCCATGTAGTCATTAAACCATTCAGGAGGGGATTCTCAATCTCTACCTTATTTTTAAAATCACTAAACAAAAATTTGTTTATACCCCCCTTTATGTCCAATGACTCCAGCTCCCACCATATTACCTTCTCTGGTTTGAATAAAATTTCCCCCAAACAACTAATTTGATTAGCTATATAATAATTTCTCCTTCTTTTTGAGATCTATACCACAAACTTTTGTTTATTCTTGATTTTTTCCCACCATTACAGTACCTATTTATCATGTCTTGGAGAATTTTAAGATCCTTTTCTAGAAACTGGACAGGTAACATTCTAAAGATAAAATTGATTTTAGGCAATATCTTCATTTTTACCAATGCTATTCTACCAAACCAAGATAAGTTCAATTTAGTATAACTTTGTATTCTATTTTTCATCTCTTCTTTTAATTTTAAAATATTTTTCCTTAGTCTTGGTAAACTCCTTATAGAGTTCTAATCCTAAATATTTAATACTTTTACCGCATTTCAGCCCAAAGTTTTCAATTAACTTAAGATCTTCTCTTCCATAATTAAACAATAAACTTTCTGATTTTTGCCAATTTACACATACTCCAGTTATTTCCCCAAACTCTTCTAAATGAATTTTTACTCATTGAATTTTCTCTATTGGGTCTAAAATTGTCAGTAGGGCATCATCCGCAAATAAACTAATTTTAGTTTCCCCCTCTTTCCCAATACCTTTAATGGATTCGTCGTCTCTTATTGCATTTACCAAAAGTTCTATAACAATACAAAAGAGTACTGGAGAAAGAGGACATCCTTCTCTAGTTCCCCGGCCTAGGGTAATTTGTTCGGTCATTCCATCATTAACTATTATTGAGGAAGTACCTTCTGAGTACAATTGATTTATTACTCCTAAAAAATGTTTCCCAAATCCCCATTTTTCTAGCAAAATTTTTAATGTAGACCATTGAACACAATCAAAAGCTTTAAAAAGGTCTAAAGATAACATGCCTGCTTTGGTAGTACTTTTTCCCATTTCATAAAGAACATTCAAATTTCTTCTTATAATGTTCGCCATTTGTCTTCCCTTGATAAAACCACATTGATCATCTTTAATATATTTAGCTACAAAATTATTCATTATTTTAGCCAGAATTGCGGTAAAAATCCTGATTTAATAGGGATATTGGTCTATATGATCCAATGTCCATTAAGTTTTTATCAGGTTTAGGTATTAAAATGGTTAAGGAGTGGGTCCAGGATCTCCTTCCATTATTTTATTATATAGCTTTTTTAGTTTGGGTACTAATATTGTTTTGAAAAGTTTATAAAATTCAGGTCCCAGACCATCCACTCCAGGAGTTTTATTACTCTTTAGTTTATCTCTTACCTCACCTATCTCTTGATCTGTAATGGGTTTCTCCATTTCCAGCATATCTGGAATCAAAGATTATTTTCACACATACCTGTCCTACCCATTAGATTAGATCAGGGGTGCCCAGACTTTTTGTAAGGAGGGCCAGATTTGGTGGCTGAGAATGTGTCAGGGGCTGGTTGCTCCCTGACCCGGCCACCCCACTGCAAGCCCCACCCACTGACCCATAAGCCCCACCCACTGACCCCTTGCAACCCCACCCGCAGGAAGGAAGGCGGGGACCAAGGGAGGGAGGGAGGGAGGTGGAAACCAAGAGAGGAAGGAAGGGAGGTGGGGAAGAAGGAAGGGTAGGGGAGGGGGGACCGAGGGGGGACTGAGGGAGGGAGGGAGGGAGGGAGGGAGGAAGGTGGGAACCAAGGGAGGGAGGAAAGAAGGAAGGTGGGGACCGAAGGAAGTACGGGGAGCCGTGGCCACAGGTCGCCCCTTGGAAGAGGTGATCTGTGCGACCTTGCACGCCCCCCCAAGCTCCCCAGTGGTGGTGACGGCTCACCTGCCAGCCCACCCCAAAGCTCCTTGGTGGTGGCAGAGACCCGTTGGCCTGCCCACCCCCACACTTTCCCCTGCGATGCTGGTGGCGGCAGACCGCCCAGCCGCCCAAGCTTCCCAGCGGTGTCAGTGTTGGCAGATTTTTTAAAAAAAAAAAAAACATGGGGCGAAGGAGGGGGAGGGAGGGGTGGGCCAGCCAGCTGCGGGCCACTCAGAATGGCCTGACGGGCCGGATTTGCCCCCACCCCCCCGGGCCGGACTTTGGGCAGGCCTGGATTAGATGATCATCAAGGTTTCTGCCAATGGGAAATTCAGATTTCCCCTGGTTTCTCTGCATTAACTGGCCACACAGGGAGAGTGGAAGAGACCAGCAGGTGATGCAGTTACAAGGAAACTGCTTAAACACAATGAGTAAGGATGTGATCAAGGCCCTATGATCAGCTTCACCATGAACTTCTTTAAAACAAAGGAAAGCATCAAAAGCTACCATCCCATATTAGTCTGAGTATCAACGATAGGTCGACAGCTGCCGCAGCACACAAAAAGGGTCAACAAGTATAATAAACTGGACAGAGAAAGTATTACAATTCCAGAGTCAGCAGAAATAATCATAATACACAAAAGACAGGCTCAGGACCTAAAACAGATGTTGTCTCAAACCACTTGGAATACCAACTACATGTATCTGGGCAACAAGAAAAAAATAATTCAGGCATAGGATTTGGCCCCTGGGCCTCCCTCAAAGGAAGTGCCTCCTTCTGAAGAGCTCAATAACTCCTAAGGAGGCTCCTCCTCTCAATTAATCTCTGCCGCTGGACACTAAGCCTTGGGGTAGAGATCTTGGCTTGTGCCTTCCGCTTTCTGCCTTCTCTGTTCCTGCAGACCTCTCCTCTGACTTGGCCCCTTCACCCCCCAGTCTCAGGCTCCTGAATGCCCACAGACCTACAGTCCAGAAGGTTCTTGTCCTGTGTTGGATTCCGGAGGGCCAGTTTTATCCTTCTCAGACCAGTCCTCTGACAAGAATCTGACAGGTGCAATGTAACTGCTCTTTATATTGTCTGTTACCCAGAAGGAATGAATTCTAATTTGGATGTAGTAATAGCCCTTTACATTAGTTTTAATTCCTACTTCAAATGCAATCTATCTCTAAATAAAACAAATAAAAACTCAATCTCTATTAAAACTAGATATGTACCACTACTACCACTGTGGTGAGAAGGAATGCAACATCATAGGTACCATGATCGGTGCATTCCTATTTTTATCAGCCAATAGAAAGGATTTCCACTTTATCAATACAGCAGACAAAATCAATGTAGACCTATAAATTAGTTTTCTTTGCAGAATGTTCTATTTTAATCTATTGATCTCCATGGGACTTATCTCAGAGCAGAGAGGTATAGAATTGTCCTTGATGTACACATTACAGTATATGTTCCAACAGGTAGGACAGAAAACAACCCACTTATTTTAACACTTGTTAAATAAGCGGGCAGGACAGATTATCATTGGAAGAGGAAAGAAATTTTAAACAAAGTCATCATCTACAGTCTTGTGAAGCACAAAAATGTGGGTCTAACACATCTTATTCCCTCTTCTACTAGAAATGCTCACATTATGCTTCACATTATGTCCACTTTCTGTCCTAAAAATGCCTTCTGTGTTGTTTTCACCTCTGGCATGGCCTTTTTTCACTGCTACAGATGTGTTTCCTGATGTCTCTTGAAAGGAACACGCAGCACCAGGGACATTCCAATGTTACAGAACATTTTTTCTTTCACGTGCCAAAACTAACAATAACAGTTGAGCGCATGCTCCCTGGAAAATCACAAGTGGAATGCCTGCCAAGAGAGAGAAGCAAACAGGCAGAAACGAAAGTGTATTCCATTGGCCAAGACAGACTCGTGGGCAAGATCTTGGTTTTTGAGTACAGAACAAGACTGCAGCAGCTGCTGGTACAGAGGGGAATCGAAAGCAAGGAGCAGGAAATATAGAACAGCGACTCAGCATGAAAAAGAACATAGGGAAATCCTGCAACAAAATGTGGGTGTGTGGGGAGCCCTCGTTTTGGCTGCCAATCTTTCATGATTTTCCATTCCCCCTCTAGGTGTTCTTCCTCTTCTCCCAGCCAGCACACAATCCATGGCCTCTGATCATGTTTATGTCTCATGGACGGCTCTTCTTAAGTCTCTTCTCTTGAGCATTTTTAATTAAAGGTTTTTTAATTGTTTCTGCTACTGAAAACTTTGGAGCACTCTCCAAGCAGCTGGCATCTGCATTCTCTCTATGTGGGTACTGCTGTATTGGTTACATAAGGTTAAGTACCTAGAAAATGAGTTCACTAATAGCAACACATAGTATATTATTATGCCAGGGTGCCCCACTTGTCACAGCAGTGTAAGGATGATCAAAGTGACCACATCTGCAATGAGGCCCATGCAAATAGATCTGCATAGCCATTGTCCCAAGCTACTCATATAACACTTCCCTAAAACTATAATAGGAAGTTTTAAGAAGAAGAGACTAAGCATGGCCTTTCCTTTCAAACATTTCTCATTCATCAAAATAAAGACTGCCCTTAATTTCTTTCAATATTATTTTAACAGAAAAATGGCTGTGCTGTTATATCTATATCTATATCCATCTATCTACATCTACATCTACATCTACATCTACATCTATCTATCTATCTATCTATCTATCTATCTATCTATCTATCTATCTATCTATCTATCTATCTATCTATCTATCTATCTACAGTATCTATGTGCAGAGCCAGGGAGAAATTAACATTTAATTTTGCAACAGTTTACCAAACAATGTCACAGTGGTGGAGGTGGGGCATAAGAGGAAAAGTAAAAGACCACTGAATTTTGGTAAAAGGTAGATTTGGATGCTAGGGTGGCATTAGCTCTCTTCCTGAACATCTTAATGGTTCCACACACAAATTAGTGTTGCCAAAAACATTTCACTAGATTTGCATTCTTAGATCTGCATGCCAAAGATTGAGTTCTTTCTTGGGGGCATGGGGGGCACGAGATGTGCGTGCACATCCTTGTGTGAGAGAAATGTACCTACATTCATAAACTATGCTATATGTATTATAAGCAGTAGGAACAAATCTACCAAATGCTTACACAATGCTGATTTCATACAGTTCACAGTGCAATTTTAGACATGCCTATGCAGAAGTCAATTCCATTGCTTTCAGTGGCGCTTACTTCCAGTCATATATAAGTAGGATTGTATCTTAATATTTAATATAACTAATGAGTTAGCATAAAATCTTGATGAGAAACATGTTTCAGATTAGGCTCCAGAGTTTAACTTCTCTGTTACATGGAGAGAGAAAAGTAATTTACATCTTCATTGTGTCGCTTTGACATATCTCAAGGCTATAAAAATCTTTATAAGATTTTCAACAAGCAACACAAACCAATGCAAAACTCAGGAGATCCTCTCTGAGCAGGAGTCGACCACATACACTGCCCTCTTTTTAAAGGATACCACTTAAAGGGCAGAATGGCAAAGACTCTTGTAACACCCTCAAGACTAGAAAGTTGATGTGCCACAAGATTCTCATGGTTTTGCTGTAATTTGCTAATGGCCCTTTGAAACTTTATGCCTTTAAGAGGTGATACTTACAAAAGGGGGAAAAAAGAGATTCAAGCAAAAAGGTATGGTTAAAGCTACACTCCCAAAGAAAGAAAATTGGGCTACAGATCAATCTTCTCATCCTCTCTCTAAACATTGGCTCACAGGGACACTGTGGCAAACCCATACGAAGCCCCCAGTCATTTTATGGACCATTGGCCTTTACACACCTACTTCTTACTCTTGCTGTCACCATTCAGGGTTAACTAGTTGAAATAATGGAGTCCCAGACAAGTTGTATTGTTAATAAAGTAAAATAAAGTTTATTTAATTCAACAAGTTGTCTCAGTTTAAGGTCTTCTTGCACGCCTTAATTGAAAGTTCCTCTAAGCAGATTACACTCAAATTCTGTCCTTTTACTATTCTCAAATCTCTCACATCTGTCTCACATCTCATCTAACTTTTCTTAACTTTATACCACCCTCAGACTGAGCCTTTTAAACATGTAGGCTCCGCTTCCACACTCCCTCATTGGTCTGCAGCCTTAACCCTTTACATCCTCCTGCACAAACACATTTTACTATGAAGGGGTAAACACCACAGGCACTTTCTACCTTAACTTCTATTCCAACTACATTTTATAGGTTATGGTTTGGTCTTTAGCCAGAAATCAAGATAGCTCATCATTAAAAGAAAACACCTAAGTAATGAAAGTATCTGAGCATCACCTCAAGAGCCTTTCTTACCTTCACGG
Organism: Phrynocephalus versicolor; assembly: GCA_023846285.1. Taxonomy (NCBI): domain Eukaryota; kingdom Metazoa; phylum Chordata; class Lepidosauria; order Squamata; family Agamidae; genus Phrynocephalus; species Phrynocephalus versicolor. Next base: position 65,771,328 of record JAHTLZ010003526.1, read on the forward strand.
ACCTTAGGCCATTGTTCATCTTAAAGGCTATAGATGCTATTGTATGCTCAGGTTCAACCACTGATTGCATGTATTACACAACATTTTATTAATCCTGAAGATAAAATTATTTTGGTCAAAGTATGTGTTAATTGTTGGTTCAAATGAGAAGAATGGATTTATGTACAGTACATCTAAAATGCTTGGTTCGCTGTTTTCCTTGTTGTGAATATTGTCAAGAAGCTATATGTCTCTTCTGTCCTCACGGTCTGAACTCTGCAGTCATCCCAGCCAACAATTTAGCTACCAATATCTGAAAAGCAACAATCCAAAAAGTACTTTTTCTAAACTCCTTAGTTTTTATCCACAAAACATGAAAAAAATGTGGTGGGTCTCTCTCTATTCCACACCCATGTGTTGATTCTTTTTTGTTCTTTGCCCACTAGAGGGCACACAAAGTCTTCTTCAGAAATTGTTAGCATATTCTTCAAATTCAAAAATTTACAACTCTGCCTGGCACGGTGTCATATCTTAGCTTTGAAAATATGGTCCAAAACGAGTCAGAATAGCTGCAAGTATGACCAACCAACAAGTTCCATTATATTTAATAACTGCAAGGGAAAATAAAGGGAGAGGATTTACATTTTGGATTTCAACTTTTATAAAGTCCAGTCATAACTAACAGGCTGGGATTATGAGAGAGTCAGTCCAGAAGACCTAGAGAACACCATCAACTCTTGGCCTTGAGAGTCAATGTAGACTATGATGTCCAATATAGAAATCAGGCAGGATAAAGTGTTTGCCTTCTAACAGGTTCTATTAAATGGTTCTCAAGCTGTGGGTCCCCAGATGTTCCTGGAATGCAACTCCCAGAAGTCTTCATCACTAGCTGAGCTGATCAGGATTTCTGGGAGCTGCAGTCCAGGAACATCTGGGGACCCACAGCTTGAGAATAATTGGGCTGTTTTATAATTTAAAAACTGATATGAACAGCATGTTGGGGGATAAGGTATTGAAGGCAGCTACTGTATGTATAGTTCTGTCTTCACTAATTCCCTCAATATAAGAATGAAAGGAGCCTCATTTATTTATTGTCTTACATTGAAATCCTATTTTTCTCCCATCATGAAACTCAGAATGGTATATGTGTGGCCCCCAAAGAGGTCTTCCCTCTCAGCACTTTCTAGATCCAGACTGGAAAAGTTGATGGCCTCATGTACCAGGATATGAAGTGGTACACCAATTGACTAACTGCATAAAATGAGACAGAGAAGAGTACAGAACTGTCAACACAGCATTCAAGGGTACACAGCTGTGAGACTTGTCTTCAGATAGCTTTCTGAGATTTTTGGAAGGGATAGTATCAAAAGTCTCCTTTATACACCTTGAGAATATTAAAACATTTCTATAGATAAAAGATTTGTTTTTACAAGTTAATTCCAATTTTTTTTCTGTCATAGACCCCCTGCAAGTCGAAATAGACCCCTGGGAGTCTATATAGACCACTTTGGGAACTACTGGTGTAGGGTACCAACTTATTTGGGTTGCTATGTTATATGAAAGGAATGTGACCTAAACAGCATTACTATGGAATGGAGATGCTGCCCCTTAGCAGTTCCTTTCCTTTGGCTTCTAGGCAGCTTTCTTCGAGAGGGCGACATTGGAAGGCAATGGAAAGACAAAGATGGAGGGAGGGAGGGTGGTAGGGATGATACAAAGTAGTAGAAGAAATCACAGCAACTATGGAGTGTCACACAGCTTTCATAATAATAGCAGCACAATCAATTCCACAATCAAATCATGGAGGACGGACTGCTGGGCAGAAAGCCGAGTACAGTCTCACGGATGGAACTGTGTGATGCCAACGGCCTCAGAACTTCATCCAGTGGTTCCTTTTGCTTCAAGCTCATTATGCAATCTGCCACAATAGGCCATAGGCTATCATGCTCTTGCATTTTTAAATAAAGATTTATAGTTTTATTTATTTATTTGTTTATTTGTTTATTTATTTGTTTGTTTACAGTAGACCCTTGTATAACAGACAGATTGTATAACATAAAATTTGTACAACATAAAAATTTTGGAAATAGGGGAAATTTGCTTAACATAATCACCTATGGGGAAAATCTGTACAACATAAAAATGGGATCACTCCGTTTTCAATGCATTCCTATGGGAATTTGTATAAAGGAAAATTTGCTTAACATAATTTCATTTGGAACGAATTAATTCCTTTATACAAGGTACCACTGTATTTATTTATTTACCGCCCATCTTCTAACCAGAACTCTGGTTGGTTTATATGGTCAGTGAAGATTCTCAGCCATCCAGGTGCTGTTATCTGGAAGGTGAGTCATGGCAACCATGGCAACTGGACTACTTTTCTTGAGAGACTGAAATGTTTCACTACTCACCAACCATGGAAAGCCCACAAACATTTAAAATCCACTCACTTGCCCCCCCATCAGTGGCAGCTGGAACTATTTTATCTCCTATTGTGATGCGCAAGGGGTGGCGGAAGGATCAGGCAGAGCCAGGGAGTGAGGCATCCTGGGCCAACTTACTGGTCTCTCGGCTCCTCCCTTGTCAGACCTGCAGGAAGGTGGAAGCTGAGAGGATGCTTGGAGGGCTGATGGGGGCTGGAAGAAAGACAACATGTGGAGGAAAGGGGGAGACCCCACCCCCCAAAAAAGAGATGTGGAGCTTAGCGTCCCTCTCAAAGTTAGGGCATCCCTTGAATCAAGAGGATTCTTGTGCCACTGAATAAGTTGGCCATGGCAACTGGGGGCCATTAGGCTCCCATTTCAGAGAATGTTAAGGAGAGGCAAGCAGGTTAAATGTACAGGAAAGGAAAGGAAACGTTGTTTTGATGACACCAAGGACGGCAGAGGGAGATGGGCAGAAGACCACCTTGGGAAGCCCCTCCTGGGAAAGATGATGGGGACTCTTTCAGGAGATAGTCCTTAAATCTGAAGGGGAATCTTCCAGGGGCAACCAAGCCAGATGAGAGAGCAGGTCTGCCTTTTGGCACCAACAGCCCATTGAACTGGAGGGCAGGAGGGGGAAGGGGGGGAGGATGGCTTCCGTCTTTCAACAGGAAAGGAACAGGACGCCCATCCGCCTGGGATCTGCCCAAGCCCACTGGTCTCAGTTGCAGATAAGTCTTCCTCACTGCTCTCAGGGTGGTATGTATTCTGGAAGTATCTCTCCTGTGTAGGAGATCAGGGATCAAATGGCTCAGCCCAACCATGGCCAAACTTCCCCTGAAGCAGTAAAACCACTAAAGGAAGCCCACAAAGACCTTAGTGTTTATTGATGACCATTTCCCAAGATTAGGAACCTTTGACTCCTGGTTGTCAAACAAAAGGCCCCGTCCTGCTTTCAGGTAGGATATTTAAGGGGCATTGGAAGGGATGGAGGCAACTGTTATCCATCTTTCGGGCTCTGGGGCAGCCTCTCCCTCCCTGCATGTCCTCCAAAAGCCTGGACAGCCACAAACACACAATCCAGAGCCCTTGTGATTCGGGGTGGGGGAAGACCCCGCGTCCCTCCTCTTCCTCCTTTGCAGGCCTCATGGAGGAAAACCCTCCCTGAATGCACACGGTTGGACTTGAGGTGCTCAGGTAAGACACTTGTTATGCATCTGAGAGGTGGAAGGGCCTCGGAAGCCTTGAGTCTTATCTAGATGCATCTGTAGAGCCAAGAAAGGAAAGCCAATTAAGCCTCCCAGAAGAGCAGAGGGCAGGTCTTCCTCTCCTCAGACAAGTGAGTGACCTTCTCCAATGCAGAGCTTTTGGGGAAGGTGGGGGGGTCTCCCTCTTTTTTTCTGTGTTTTTAACAGTGGAAATCAAGAGCACCTCACACTTGGACCAACCCAGCTCTTCACAATCAGCTATAGACATCAACCCAGTAAGAACAGATTTATCCACTACTTATTTCTGTGCATTTTAATGACTTTACTGGAAGCCACTCATTTCCTGAGATTGCTTTTTACAGGTCAGTAGCAGGATCTGGCAGAAGCACAATTTCTCACCTAGGTGACCTCTTCACATGGGTCTTCTTGCCCTCACAAAATGGGGGACAAGCCGTCTGGTACAACAGAGCAATCTGTTCCGCTCCTGGCAGGGGAATTATGTGAGGAGGTCCCTGGTCAAAGCGCTACCTCTGAGTGGAAAGTAAGGTAAGGAGACTCTGATTGTAAGGCAGGACCTGCAGCAGAGCTGATGAAAACAAGGAATGTCATTTGCAGGTAAGTCGCTGGAGGTCACACCCTGGAAGAGCGTTTCCTCAACTGAACAAGAACCAAGGAGGGAGACGATGTGGAATACAAGGGACGTTTCAGAGGAAGAAAACAGAGGAGCTTTCAGAAACTGCTTCACCAACTACTACAACTTCCAGCAAGTGTGGGGTCCACTTTTCAGATCCACTGACCACGTCTTCAGGGTGCAGGTCGATGATTCGCACATCCTTACTGACAGTGTCCTACCATCTGTGTTTTGGTTCGCCACGTGGCTGCTGACCACCAGTTTCCAGGTGGTACACAGTTTGGGTGATGGAGGAAGGTGCTCTGATGACATGTCCATACCAGCAGGGCTGGCTTTGTCTCATCTTCTCTGTTACTGATACCACACAGAAGTTTCTATAGGGTAGTATCATACGTGATTTGTTTGAGTAGCTAGATACCTGATATCCAAAGGAACAACATATGCATTTCCATGGCATAGAGATGGCTCTGCACACCCTTTTTTGCTGCCCTACACTCTGTGCCAAACAGTGTAACTGGGCAGACTATTGCTTGTAAATCTTGGATTTGAGTTGGATTGGCAATCGTCTTTCACAAAGCACACCAGTGAGTTCTTGCCATCGAAACCAGGCCGTATTCATGCTTGCTCACACGTCGCCGCTGATGCCACCATCACCTCGGAGTTCGGAGCCAAGATACCAGAAGATATCCAAGTTTTCTAGGTTTTCCCCCCATTGATTGTGAATGTTCCATGGGTGGTAAGAGTCTCGAGGTACTCGTTGAAATGATGTCACCATCATTGTAGGATTTCCCGTTTACCTTGGAGTCTTCTGCCATCCTTATCCTTTATGCACATATAGTGGTCAATCTCTTGGGTGCCCTTCTTTCATCCTTTGACTCTTTGGTAAACACCCATTTCTCTTTCTCACATGTCCAGGTGATTGTTTAGATCTTTAGTACATGTTCCACATTGACTTTGGCAATGACCCTCTTGCTTGTTCGTTTGGCAGCCACACACTTCTCTCAATTTTCATCTGGCCTTTTTACTTGCACTTCTTAAAGGCTCTCTTCTTCTCTTGCACTTTCTCCAGCACTTGTTCAGCATTGGTATTGACCTCCAAGTGTTGTCCCTTCTGGGCATGTGAGGCAATCATATTGGCATCACGGATACCAGCTCCAAAGAGGTAAGTAAGAGGTCTGCATCTGATGTAGCCAAAGGCAGCTGAACAGGCTCAAGATCTGGTCCAAGGTCAGTTTTGTGGGACCTGCATCAAGGGATCCAAAGGATACAGTGGCTCTGAAAGGAGACTGAAGATTTATCAGGCCTTCTTCTTCTGGTGTTTGGCCTTCTCAGGTTGGGAGGCTTCTCAACCGGTGCATCACTTGATGCCGCCTTGGGGCTGATGGCAACCAGTCCCTGATATTATCCTTTTGATTCAATCGAGATAGAACTCAGGATGGTAGGAGGCCTTGATACTGGGGCTCTCATGGTTGTGTGCTCAGAGAGGGCAACCAAAGGAACTCCCAAGGCCTGCCCAATCCAGGGCTCAGGGCACATCTTCCCTTGTGCTATGGAAAGAGGCTTCTTCTGAGCAGCTTGCTGTGTTGCCTTCAGAGACATTTGCTAGAAGTAATCGCACAGCTTGGAATAACACAGTCAAAACAGCCCCAAATTGTAAAACTACAATCAATGGAACGAGCCTGTGATGAGGAGGTATCATCCAGGCAGAAAAGGAGCTTCTTCTGTTTGACCATGAGGGTGATTTTTTTTTTTGGCCCAAAAGAGATCTTGGAAGCAGATAGGACCCAAGAAGAAGCAGGGTGAAAGGATCAAGGTCCAGCAGGGACCAGGATTGAAGATGGAAGAAACCCTTGGGAATGTCATCAAGGTCTTGCTTTGGTTGCGGTCAAAAGCGAACAGAGGGGAAGGACTTGAGAGCATTCAGATATGCAGGATTCAGGCTGATTTGGACCCCAGCCCAGAAGTTTCTGCTCCAGAAGTTTCCAGACTGCCTTCTGCCTAGGGGCTGAAGTCCATCTGTCTGGGTCACAGAGACCAGAAGGAACAAATGGTCTTCTAGGCAATGGCTTCTCCCATACACTGGTCTGCTTTCCCTTCAGAATAAAAAAACCATGGGGAAATTGGTTTGTCTAGACTCTAGAATAACCCCATTCAACTACAGGAAAGGGGTCATTCTACAGCAGTTCTGCACTGGCAGGCCAAACCCACCAACCAATCAGATGCTGCTCACCATGCATCACATCCATAATTCACCAACAGAGAACCTGACAGAGGGTAACTCTGCAAAGTTCTGTGTTCCTAAAGATTATAAAATGCCAATTGTGACAGTTGTGGGGAAGAAACATATCTTTTCACAAACACAAGCTAAGAAGTTATTTCCTAAATGTAGGAAGCAGTTTATGCACCTGGAATTATGGGACATGTGTGGCAAGGGGGCAGTGGCCTCTGCTCTGCCCGTGGTGGCCTGGTTGGCTACTTTGTGCCAAGGCTCTTTCAGGTCGCAAAAAGTGAGCGGCTGGAAGGGGAGGATTCATGGAGCAGGTCTCGTTGCAGTTCCGCAAGGTTTTTCTTTTCCTGAGAGAACACTTGTGTTCTCTCAGGTTTTGCTTTTCACCTGCTTGCCTTGCTCCAAAAAAAAAGCAAAAGGCACTGGTGGTTGGCACTCCTGGCGTCCAGGATGGGGTTCAAGTCCCTGCGGTGCCCTTGCTTCTGATCCAAGGCAGCAGCTGCCCCCGTTTGGCCTCCTTGCCGTGGCTCCCAAGGTCCATCCCTTCCAGCTGAATGAGAGTCATGATTATCCCCGGATTGAATTTAACTTGCTGCCAGTGTTGGTGGATTATTCTCAGGGCAGGATAGGGGCCGAAAAATAAAGGCAACCCCCCCCCCCCGGCAGCTCAGTGACAGAAAAGTTAAACACGCTTTTCCCCCAGTTCAGGTTGTTTGTCCCTAGCTTGTAATGGAATGATTATAAGCTTTAATACTATGAATGGAACAGAATACTTCTCCAAACTGTCTCTGTCTGCTCCACTGAAATCTTATATTGTGTCCTGCTTGTAGAGTTAGAAAAAAATATTTATTTATTTATTTATTTATTTATTTATTTATACTGCCCAACTTTCCGTAGGAACTTTGAGCGGTTTACAGCAAGAAAATGCATAAAATTCAACTATAAAAACAAAGTAAAACAAACCCAATCAATCAAGACATTAAAATCAATTTTTAAAAAAGGAAGAAAGAAAATGGAAAGGATAGCAGGATTCTGTTTAAAAGATCAATTGTGGGCTACTTTAAGAATGTCGGAGGAGTGGGGGAGGAACTCTGGGATGTATTGTTTTCTGGGGGCTCTCCAGAAAACCCAACAATCAATTTACCTGCTTGCACTCTTTCAGATCCCATCCTGAACACAGAACAAGCTCTGTTGTCTACAGCCAAGATCTAAGGCTGCTTTCACAAGACACCTAAAATCTGCTTGCAACTTAAAATCAGATGCTCCCCAACCAGAGATTGTGTGGTTTTTGTCCTGGTTCCTGTGTTCCCACCCTCCCGCACTCCGATTCTATTGCTTCTGTCTGCTGTGAGGGGAGGGAGAAAAAAAATTGCAGGCTCAACTCCGCCTGCAGCAGCTAGTTGTAGTAGGACAGGAAATCCGTTAGGGATTTCTGTCTGTTAAAAGGGCGGGGGGGACAACAAAACAAACAGAAGGTGGAGGAGAGCCAGGCATTCACAGCTTTAAATCCACATTGGAAAATTTTTTACCTCCTCGAGACCAGGTACTTGTAAAATGCGCTGGGGGGCGCTTACGTGGGCGTGGGCGTACTTTATTTTTTTTAAAGTCCGCTGCTGGTGGGAAAACAATTTAATGCTCTGCATCTGCAAGCATTTTGCAGCAGATTTTAGGGGTCACTCAGACCTGCAAGGCAGAGACTACAATACCCACCCCACAGGATTCAGGGGCAAATCAACCAAGCATGACACAGACCCTGAAGTAACATAATGCAATGCAAACTCAAGAAGACAAAATGAAGAATATAACTGAGACCACAGTCAAGGAACACTAAGCTCAACTGTTTTAACTTGCTTTTGCACCATTTGACTATGTAACTGGTATTATTTATCATAGCTTGCTTTTTATCATTTTTAAATTAATATTTTAATATTTTACCAAGGTGTAGTCTTTGGGGGAAGAAGGAGTGAGGGGCTAAAGAAGAGGCTTTTGCTAGAAAGGCAGTGTTGGCAATTTGACTACTTCATCCTCTTCCACCCTGCAGGCTTGGTGTGCAGCCCCAAAGTATGCAACCAAGTTAACCCTTTCTCTTTGAAATTGAGACAGGTTTAAGCTAAGGTCAGAACAATCTCACTGGCACTCTGATACGTTCTCTGGGGAGCTCCCCTGCATTGGCTTGGCCCCCTCAGTGGGTGAGAAGATAGGGTCCCTTCCCTTGGAAATATCTGAGCCGCCACCCATGCCTTTGGCCATTGGACCCCTCCAAGACCCCCTCAAACTTTCATAACAGCTGGGAGGCGAGGGGATCTCCATCCCATCCAGTATGCACCCTCCCAGGGAGGACCTCCTCTCTCTGTGGCTACTAGCCCTTCAGGCACCAAGGCAAAGGGATCCTTCAGGCCAGGGAGCTCCCAGAAAGGCAGGACAGCATGTAGGGCCTGTGACTGCAGAGGCAGGACCCTCAGCAAGGCTCCCACATGGTTTTATAGATATCTGCCTCACATGTGACTATGACCTAAACTAAATGAATTAGGCAATGCATTCCAAATGTAAAAGTCCTGCAAAGGCAAACAAGAAGACTCTGAAGGCATTCACTTCTAGGTTGCAGTCCTAAAAACTCATTTTGTTCTGTATGAGTTTTATCAGATTAGAGGGAAATAAGAAATTCCAGAGTAACTGGAATTAATCCCAGCATCTGGTGGCCAGATATATACTTTACCTGATGAATACAAGTTTAATTAGCAGGAAAAGCTAGAAGATCGTATAAATAAAGCTTTGTTTGCATTTACAGCAGCTGCCACAAACTTAAGACAGATCTTATAGGTCTATGAAAGTTGATGGGTGGAAATGCCACCTGAAGGACAATGAATTGGCTTAAATTAAGGCTAGGAATTTTTTTATTAGTGGGTCTTAGAACTGTTGTACTGTATACTGGAAATTTTGAGAGGTGTAGTCCTTTGTTACACCTGCTGCTATAAACATTTGAAAAGATATATGTTCTGAAATGCTTGTATCAGCAGATATTTTAAAGTGAAAGATGCTGAGTCTAGAAATATTCTCAATGGTGTATTTCACTGGCAGTGAGCACTAGGACCCTCTGACTCCAACAAAAAAAACACAATAACCATGTTTTAGATATGCAGAGATTCAAAGCCATTTCCAACACAATACAGTAGTGTATTCTATTCTCTCAATTTCTTTACAGATAAGAAAGCAATCATTTACTCATGCATGGGCCCTTCTATTGTTGTAACTAATTCATTGGTTCCCAAGATAGGAGCACACCCACTACAGCTACAGTAGCTAACTTATATTTGAAATGATTTCTAGTGTCTCCTTGTTTTATTAATAAAGATTATATATTTATCTATTAATTTTCCTGCAAAAGTGCAGTGGCCACTCATAAAAAGGGAAAGGAGGCTGTGATTAGCATCTGGTGAGTACTTATTACAGGGCTGGATATCTAAAGACCTCCAAAATCAGTTCAGAAAAGGTGGATTTTTATGAAAACTACAACTCCCAATCGCTCCTAGGGTTGCCATAGGTGATAGCTGGGGGATTAATTTTCCAGTGGGTCTTCAGCCATTGTTGGACTGAAGCTCCAGCATATGGAGACAACAGTCAAGGATGATGGGAGGTGCCCTCCATTTAAAACTAGGCGGGGCTGAAGTTGTAAAAAACCTGTGCCCATGGGGGAAGGGAGTTCTTCAGCATCCCAAAGCCTGATTAACACAGAAGTGACCATTCATTTGAGCATCCTGCTGGAAGACCTTATAGGGTGAGGCCTAGGAGCCCCTGGGATAAGGCGGCCGTTGGGAAGGTCAGGGGATTCCACGGCCTGCCCGGCGTGGGCGGAGCTTGACGAGGCAGGCCTCTATAGGGCGGAAAGGGGCGCCTCTGCTTTTCCCCAAGCCTGCCTGGGCTGAAGGGAGGCCGCAGTTGTTGTGTGTGGGCCCTCGCGGTGGGCAGGTGTGGGTTACTTGCTCTCTCTCCCTCCCCCCACCTCGCGGGGTCCCTGTTCAGCTGCTGCTTTTGGGTCCCTTGTCTCTTATCCTCCTCTTCTTGGTGCCTGAGGTGTGTTTCCTTTCCCCCTTCTCTCTCCCGCAGAAAATGAGTGATTTTCACCTTGATCTTAGTCCCATCAAGGAGCCCCTGGGCCTCATCAAGGTCCTTGAATGGGTAAGTTTTGTGGTGTGTGGAGTGCGTGTGTGTCTGTGTGTGATTTCAGGTGCAATGTTTTGCAACGGAAGGCGGGAAAGCAGGTGGTAAAAAGGGACGGGTGTGAACGGGCTGGCCTGGTTTCCTCCCTTAAAAGGCCTTGACTTTTAAGGAGTGAAGGAAGGCCAGGGAAGAGGGCAGGCTGGCTGGTTTTGCTGCACCTCCTTTTTCCATGGTGTAAAGGCCTTTCCCAAGCCCCAGTACAACCTAAAGCTTTTCCTAGTTGTTGTTGCCCCTTATCAGAATCTCTGTTTTAAGATAAGTAAATCGTCTTGTTTCTTTTTTTTTCTAGTAGATCTCAATTGGAAGCAATGATTGTAAACTCAGAGACTCCACTCAGAATAATAAATACAGTACTGATTTCAGGAACGCAGTTAATTTCTCTGTTCTGAGGCACACGTGTTAATGTGGAACTTCCAAAATACTTTTTGTTTGCTTCAACAATATAGGCAGAGAGGAACATTCCTATCAAAGCTGGGAAGTTCTCCCTGGAGTAACTGTGCTATATATGATGATTTGGCACTGATGATGGTTGCTCATATATTTCACTGAAGATGCAAACTTAATTAGTTTGTGGGGCTGCTATGTGGTTTCATGGCAAACTGAGTTGGACTTGCGGGTCCAAATAGTGGACATTCAGTTGAGAATATTTGTTGTGAGACACAGAAGAGGTGAAAAGACAAAAGTAACCATCAGGTTAAATATGGTGTTCTTCCCATAGATCCCAATTGTGTGCTCAGATGGTTTGAGGATCTTATAGTTCCACTACTTCATTTAGTAGTGAGGTCCCCAAATGTCTGCTTTTTATTTTTCATTCTGAGCTAGCCTTAGCCAGGGTGAGGCAGCAAATACTGGGGAGCAGCATTTTTGTTTTATTTACTTTAAGAAGCATGTCCAATACTTAAAAATGTATTTTACTTTTAAAAAGCATGTTATTGAGTCTTCATTAATTATGTGGCAAGTAGTAGCAAGTACAGACCAGGAGAACATTCACTTGCTACACCTCTCCTATTTTTCAACTGGTAATAGCAGTAGCTCACTACAGTAGACCCTTGTATAACATACAGCCTGTATAACATAAAATTTGTACAACATAAAAAATTCTGGAGATAGGGAAAATTTGCTTAACATGATCGTCTATGGGGCAAATCTGTACAACATAAAAATGGGATCACACTGTTTTTAATGCAGTCCTATGGAAATTTGTATAAAGGAAATTTTGCTTAACATAATTTCATTTGGAATGAATTAATTCCTTTATACAAGGTACCACTGTACTTTTAAAAACTCTTGTACTCTTACCTTCGAATACTCAATAATGGCTATTATCAATATCATTATAGGTTGTTGACAGACTTTTTTACAGTTGAGTTTTTTGATAGACATCATATCCCATTGCTGCTAAGATACTAGAAGAAAAACAGTGTTGTGTACTGTTATCTACACTGACTATGAAGTAAAAACTAAAACCAAACTTCTAGTGCATATAAATGTATCTATGTGCTAAAAATTAAACTGTGTATGTATTTTAGAAGCCTAAATGTGAATGTCAAACATGAAAGTGAAGGCTGGTACAGTGTTCCTTGCATACTATAAACTTTTTCAAGACAACAACATTGCATTCACTAATTAGTATCTTTTTGTATAGTTCTTTTCTATGTTTGTATTTGCTACATGTGGAGGCTACAAAGGTGAAACTACAATTCTAGTTTCCTGCAAAGAACTTGTGAACAAAACAGTAACAGCTACTTTTGCCTATCCTTTCAGGTGAGCTGCTAAAACTTTTCTATACACACTGTACATCTTATTAGTCATACTCCATTTTTGTTGACAAATACTCCCTTTTGGTACAACATTTTGAGGCAACTAAAAGAGGCTCAATATTTTTTCTGAGAGCTAATTAGAGGTTTCAGTACAGGAGTGAATGTAATGAGAATTATGGTACTTTAAATTAAGAAGTCTGTTTTTCTTGAAATGCAGAAGAACCACAGGTCTGTTTATTTTGCCTCCAGCTAAGCATTTGCATGACACTCTGTTCCCATGTTGGACTGAGGGCTTTCATGGCTGCTTTTTCTTTAAAAACACACAGTAACAATGTTTTAAAAATGTTTTAATATTTTAAATATGTGTATATAATTAGCATACACTTGTTTACTTAGCTGTATCTTTTTATACAATACCAGTAGAATGGGACTTGATCTGCTATTGGTTGAAATTCAAAAACCTACATTAGACTGTTGAAGTAAAATCTTTTCTTAATTATATTTTTGATATTCTGCTAAATTTTGCCTATTTCTTTTTTAGGCTGAACGAAGTCATATTTACTTCACCCGATCCTACCCGATGCAATGGCAGTTGGACTGATTTTCACCTTCTGGGCAACTTCTCTTCCTCTGCACAGTTCTTTGTAGTTTTTGCAGTCTTGATATTCTTGTACTGTATGGCTACCCTTCTGCTGTACCTTGGTTATATGCACATATATCGGAGTGGTGGCATTCTGCCAGTCATAGTAAGTTGCAGAAATTAACGTTAGGTATAGAAAGAGAGAATAGTGTCCATTTGCCCAGACTTCATGTTAAGTCAACAGATACTTGGGGATTTGCTGCTTACTTTGTAAGAGTTTAAAGGGCTTCATTCAAAATATATAGGGGTTTCACTAATTTTATGTGATCTTATCATCTTGAATTTTTTAGGCACACATTTGCAAAGATCAAACAAGGGTGATTTAAATAACCAGTTTTGATTAAACTGAACTTACCTCTGTTGTCTTTCCGGAAACAGGCAAAGACCTTTCTCTTCAGGCAAGCTTTCCCTGAAGGACTCCCTGTTATGTGCCTTTTATATGAATCAATAGGATCACATAGACTTTGTGTTTATAACTACAGTACTTATAACCGTATGTGTTTGACACTATGTTTCTGATGTTAGTTTCCATCACTCATAACTTTTACATGGAATTTTACTCTTTTTAACTGTGCACTTTTTTGTAGCTTTAATGTAATGTTGTCTATTAATGCTATAAGATGTCCCTCAGTTCCCTGTTCTCAATGCCTGAACATGTTTTAATTGTACTGGACTGTATATTATACCTCATTACTCTAAGCCGCCTTGGGTTCTTTTCCAAGTAGAAAGGTGGGGCAAAAAAAAAATACTCTAAAAGAAAAATATTCTAGAGGGAAAAGAAACTTTGTACTTACGAGACTTGTGGTATGTCTCATGGTAAGTGTTCAGTGCTCAAGTGGTTAAGTTTAATGTACTTGCGTTATAAGGGCGCAGTGGGTGATTGCGATAGTGGTTGGATAAAGGTAGGAGAGAAAAATTGAAATTGAGTGCAGCTCCTGCTTTGTACTTATTAGGCTATTGAAAGTTCATACTTCCGATTAGAATTGTGTTTCATTTAGAGCAGGCAACCTTTTACTGCCTGAATGAAATAAGATTATAATTTTTATACTTGAAATCCAAGGAAAAATAATGTCTAACAAACCTCTCTACGGTTTGAAAGTTAGTTAGCATATGTGATTTTATTATTGGGCTGTATTCTGCAATGAATTAAGAAACTACCTCACATTTTCTAAAAGTAACTATTCTGTCAGGCATTTTCAACTTTGCCTTTTAGCTGAGAGTTAAAGTAAAAAGCTGGAGTTGTCAACTCTTCAAGCAATCTGTATTTTTTATTTTAGTCCAATAGACTAAATTGGCTCCCCATTCCTGAATGTTCTATGAATATAACTGTTATTCTCACAAGGATTATGGAACCTATGTGCATTTATCCCAGCTCAGCAATAAATCAGACAAATATTTCATTATTCTTCACTTTAGCACCTGTGTATGTCAACTCCTTGTGTCAACTATTTACTTTTGAAAGCCTTGTGTTATTCTCACCAATTGACAAGTGTTGGTTTCCTTTGCAGGATTATGTCATCACTGTTAGTGCTGCTTTCTTGTGGCTGGTCAGTAGTGCTACCTGGGCAAAAGCCCTCGGTGACATCAAAATATCAACTGGTCCAAGTATTGTGGAACAAATATCTGCTTGCAAGATGCCAGGATCTTCATGTGTATTTGATTCTGTTACCAGCATGGGGCGTCTGAATGTATCTGTGGTATGTATGTCAACATTTGAGTGTTCAGGTTTATCCTTTTAGTTGTTTAGTGTTATGGGTTGCCTTCATAACCACAACAATTCAAAGTTTGTTAACCACCTTTGGAAGTTGTAGTTGAAGGCATTCTAGACATGAGGTGGGATAATGGTAAACAGACTCTCCTGAAATGTATTTCCAGACTGATTTTAAAATGATTTCCCTCAGACCACACTCTGTTGGATCAAAACAATATAAGGTGATTAAAAAAATAAAGACACCTGGGCTTCAGCTCTGTTAGGCCTCCAGAAATTCTGTATTTTACTGCTCAAATGTTACAAGGTACCAAATTGGATTTTCCAGTTGACTCGTGGGTTTGTGGAGAATTATTTTCCTGAGAAATCTCAGACAGTTCTTGGTGGAAGCTCCCCAACTTTCCCGGAGTGCATCTAAAATTAAAAATAGAGCCTTTGCGTTTGTCTCACTGATGTTTTATGTAAAGTGTGGCCTGTAAGCTTGGAATCAGTAAATGATGACTGCATACAAGACTGGTATAGCTTTAAATATTGAAAAGGGCTGATAGTAGGTATTGATCCCAGCTTCTGTGACCTGGTCTTTGGCTCTAGAAGTCGCTCATCATTACCAAGAAGTCCAAATATATAGAGTTCAGTTCAGTCACTTATCTTGGTTGACATGCATAACCTCCATTCTAGACCTTTGAGGGTATCATTTCTCACTTTTGAAGGTTTGTTGCATTCCACCCCCAACCCTCTATATTTGTTCAGAAGTAAGCCTGTATACTTTAAAAGTTCCAGTAAGGTTAGAAGGATGTATTTCTAACATTAGAAGTGGATCTGTGAAAGCTTTCACTGTAAGAAATTTGTTCATCTATAACATACCCCAAATATTTTTGTTCCTAAAGTTCATGTACCTGATTGGTGTGCATGTGTGGCTAATGTACACATGGTCTATAGAAACATTTTTTTTCTGTTCAGGTGTAAGTCACCAACTAATGAGTACCCACTTCTGTTCTTAACTTGCAGATTTTTGGCTTGCTAAATATGGTTCTTTGGGGAGGAAATGCTTGGTTTGTATATAAGGAAACAAATCTGTATATATCAAGCAGTAACTCTCCTAAATCCGGGCTCTATCCACCTGCATCAGGAATCTGAACAGTTGCAGCTTCGTACCGAACAGTTGCAAGACCAGCAGTTCAAAGTACTTCAGTAGTAAGATTTTCTATGGATATAAAACTTCACAGTACATTCTCGGGATAGAAAACAAGTTCCACATTTTGCATATTTTAGTTCAGTCAGTCCTGCAAACTGGCTTGTTAAAAACTAGATTAGAATCTCTTCAGGAAGGGAACCTTTTGTATTGATAGTGAATATTTACTTCTGCTTTGTACTAAATTTTGTCATGGCAGCCACTACTCCTCTGAGCTCAGGTTGCATTTCTTCTTTAACGTGTAAACCGAGGTGTTATAAATACCATTGTTACACATTTCTAATGCAGAGAGTGGTGGCTATTTGCTTATTTGAATTGCTCTAGTTAAAGTACTTGAAAATCTATCCACAAACATTGACATATTTACATTTCTGATTTGGGCGTAAGTGTTTAATTGTTGACCCAGCTTGGAACTAAGGTACAAGAGACCGAGATGGAGGTCCTCTGTTTAGTTGAGGTGATTAATGCCTGTTTCAAGCCAAAGGGGCATAAATAACAATGTTTAAAGCTCAAAAGCTATATACATTTGTTAAAATGAAAGAAATTGTATTTCTGAATGTGTCAGTTACATAGATAGGTACAGGAAAAAGACTGGGATGATCACCACAATGGGTACTTAGACTAAATGTCAACAAATGTGTATAGTTTTGAAAAATTGTCTGTACTTTGGCTTCAGGTGACTTAATAAATTGACGTTTCTAAGACTTGTTTGCTGTGTTGAATACATCATAGTGCCGCTTGCTTTGAGCCACATTTGCTTGTATACTAAAAGGTAAACTTTTCCCTCCTTGGGTTGTCTGTTCCACCTTACAGCAGAGAACTTGATGCTGTCAATTATGTAGTAAGGAATTCATCTGGTAAGGGGGTTAGGTTGCTGTAGGTTCATGTTAAGGAAGGCTTCCTTTCTGTGCTACATTTTGAGGAACAGTTCTGTCTACTTCAGTACCTGTACCAAATCTCACTTCCTTCAGCAGTATGTGAGCCTTGGAAGCCTTCCTGAGGACCTGATAGAGGGGAAGGAGATGAAGAAGACTGTTTTTACTTGCCCTGTTCTACACACACATACTGTACTTAAGGTTCCAATCATTGGACTGCATGTTCTTACCTCTCCAGACACGAGCTGTGATGACTGTTACATGCCTGTTACCTGTTTCAGCTGCTTACGCCCAGTTCTTCAGAGATTATCTTCTACTCCAGGCATGTCCAAACTTTGGCCCTCCAGATGTTTTGGACCACAACTCCCACAGTCCTTTGCCATTGGAAATGCAGGCTTGGAATTCTGGGAGTTGTGGTCCACAACACCAGGAGGGCCAAAGTTTGGTCATGCTTACTCCATTTTGCACTAAAATCATCCAGTTTTTCTTTCAGGCTTGCACAAGAATTACTATGATAGTTTTTTTAAGGGACTGAACATCATGGTAATTTTTGAACTGCATTGCACCAAATTGATCAATCATGCTTCTAGTGTTAGTGTTTAGATGCCATTCTCAAGTGGCATCTGCTCACTGCTAGGTTAAGTCTTTTGTAAACCCTCAAACTTGCTAGTATAGCCTGTTAATCAACTCTTGGTTGAAGCTGAGAATTAATTCACACTTAAATTGTATCTTGGTTGAAGCTGAGAATTAATTCACATACAAATATGTATTGTATGTTGAATGACAAACCATATATTCTCCAGGTGTTTATGAAATTGAGAGTAGTTACGAACAGACAAAAGCAGTTGCTTATGTATAAAAAGGCACAGAGCCCTTTTAGTACGAAATATGCCAGCCATATGGGCCCTTTTCTTTAAGTGTTCCAGTCAGCTCAGCATCTGGTGAGTTGTTCATCTACAGTGGCTCACCATGTATCAAACTTCATTTAAATCTTTTTTTAAAAAGTCTCTGGTGATTTGTAAGGGATCATCATTGCATAAAAAGATTCCTTACTGTCAGCACAGTAGACAAGCATTTTCTTGCTTACAAAAATTCTGGCACCTAGGGTTCCGCATCTGTTGAGTGCTAATCCGGTGTGCAGAAAAGAGGTCAGTAAAGAAATAGCTGTAAACGAAAAGTGAAAAGAACAGTGAAAAGTGAAAACGAGTACAGTATTATAATTGTAACTCAGGGATGGGTCTACTGTCACTACTTGGGATTAGACAGAGGCCTCTCGATCATAATCCTGTAATACTGCTTAATCTTAGAGATCTTCTAATGGAGCAATCTGCTAGTAGGATTGCTCCATTGGCTCTGATGTGTTGAAAGAAAAGCTGAGAAGGGATGGAATACGGGAGGAGGGAAGGCGTGCCCAGTCCAAAGCCATGCTGAGACTGACAGCAGTTATAGTAATGGCCTTTGGGATTCTCCTGCCTGTGTGCAGCTCTGCACCCCCAAAGTTAGGCAGGACATATTGGTGTTTCTTTCAGCTACTGGGTAGATCTATTGCACATAAGTGGATATTGGCACTATTTGAGGCACTTGAATTTCTGTATTGGGAGGAAGAGTAGAAATAAATTTTTAAAAAACTTTTGCAATTTTACAGGGTACAGCTGAGGATGTGAAAATTGATCACGAAGACATTCCTAAGAAAAAGAAACAATATACTTTGACATTAGTGGACTCCCACTTTAACCAAAGCAAACTCTGCAGATATAGCAGCACCTTGGTTTATGAGCACAGTCTGTTTCAGAAGCATGCTCCTAAACCAAAATTTTGTTGTTCAGTCGTTCAGCCGTATCCAGCTCTTCGAGACCCCATGGACCAGAGCTCACCAGGCCTTCCTGTCTTCCATTGCCTCCCAGAGTTTGTTCAAATCCATATTTGTTGCATCGATTACACTGTCCAACCACCTCATTGTCTGCCTTCTCCTTTTCCTTTTGCCTTCAATCTTTCCCAACATCAGGGACTTTTCCAAGGAGTCCTCTCTCCTCAAGAGGTGGCCAAAGTACTGGAGCCTCAGCTTCAAAATCTGTCCTTCCAGTGAACATTCAGGGTTGATTCTTTCATGATGGATAGATTTGATCTCCTTGGAGTCCAGGGGACTCTCAAGACCCTCCTCCAGCACCACAGCTCAAAAGCATCGATTCTGCGGCAATCAGCCTTCTTTATAGTCCAGCCAAAATACTCATGTATTAAAGCAAAATTTCCCATAGAAAATAATGGAAACTTATCTTTTCTGGGGTCCCAGTTTCTATGATTTCCTATGGGGAAATTTGCTTTGTCCAAGAGCTGCAGCATCCTCCAGAGCTTGCCCTGGTCCTAGGGTGTGTTGCGGAGGCCATGGCTGGGCAGTGACAGGCCCAGGGAGAGTTTCGTAAGCCCACCGTGTGGCCTGGAAGTCACTTCCATTCAGTGCTGGGCCCAGTCGGAGACCCATTCCAGGCATTGCCAGGCCTGCAGAAAGCCCTGGACATCACTTCTGGCCCATGCCAAGGCCCACGGTATGGCCTGGAGGCCTGTTCCAGGCAGCGCCAGGCGTGGAACAACTCTGAAGCCCTGTTCCAGGCAGAACAGGATTTGCATTGAGATGAGCCTTGCTCACAAACCAAGGGAAGATTTTACTAAAAATTTTGGTCACTTTGCAAAATGCCATCCAGGGTACTCGTAAACTGAGGTACCACTGGATTTAGAAAGGTGTACAGTACAGTGTTGCGTAGAATGATACTAACTCCAAGTTTATCTGCGATGCATTTTGTTTCCTGATTGTCCTTTATAGTTGAGAGTTAGCAGTGGTTCCTCACTAAATTTCTTGTCTTTGTGTTTTTGTGATGAATATAGTGGATAAAAAAAGTTTACACAGCCCTGTTAAAATATCAAGTGTCTTTGATGTAAATCAATGAGACACAGATAAATAATTTCAGACCTTTTTTCACCTTTAATGAGACCTATGAACTGTATAACTCAGTTGAGCCATAAACTGAATTTTTTTTAGGTGAAGGAAGGAAAAATAAAAAAAATGAAATAATATGGTGGCATATGTGTGATCACCTTATAACTGGGGATGTTGCTGTGCTCAGCAGTAAAATCACATTCAAACTCATGTTAAGTAGGAGTCACTCACACCTGTCATCATTTCAAGTGCCTCTGAGTAATCCCAAATGAAGATCAGCTGTGCCAGTAGGTCTTTCCTGACATTTTCTTAGTCACATCCAATAGCAGAATCCATGGTCTGCAGTGAGCTTCCAAAGCATCAGAGGGATCTCATTGTTAAAGGGCATAAGTCAGGAGAAGGGTACAGAAGAATTTCCAAGGCATTAGATATACCATGGAACACACTGAAGACAGTCATCAAGTGGAGAAAATATGGGACAACAGTGACATTACCAAGAACTGGACATCCCTGCAAAATTGATGGAAAGACTAGAAAATTGGTCAGGGAGGCTGCCAAGAGGCCTGCAGCAACATTAAAGGAGATGCAGGAATATCTGGCAAGTACTGGCTGTGTGGTACCTCCCATATTCTTCATATGTCTGGGCTCTGGGGAAGAGTGGCAAGACAGAAGCCTTTTCTTACGAAGAAAAACATCCAAGCCTGGCTAAATTTTGCAAAAACACATCTGAAGTCTCCCAAAAGCATGTGGGGAAAAGTATAATGGTCTGATGAAACCAAGGTTGAACTTTTGGGCCATAATTCCAAAAGAGATGTTTGGCACAAAAACAGCACTGCACGTCACCAAAAGAACACCATACCCACATGCGGATGGCAGCATCATGCTTTGGGGCTGTTTTTCTTCAGCTGAGTCAGGGGCCTTAGTCAAGGTAGAGGGAATTAGGAACAGTTCCAAATACCAGTCAATATTGGCACAAAACCTTCAGGCTTCTGCTAGAAAGCTGAACATGAGGGCAAGGATCGAAGGGGGTGGACACGGGCCGGCAATGGGCAATTTATTCCATTTTAACAGTTGCTTTGTGTGGGTGACTAAGGCATTGATTCCAGTGTTGCTATGGTCATTTCAATGTTGTTGTGATGGAAAGATTAAAGAAACAAAACATGTTTCAGCAGCCGTAAGCAGCTCTTGCTTCATCAGAAACCCATCCATGCAGAAATGGGATGTGTATTATTTACACATCCCATGGAAACAATCACTCTGAATGACAAGCTTGCATCAGAAGCACTGCCTGATCCTTTGCCACTGTAGTGACAAGTCACACAGTAATCAAGTGTATCAAGACTCTTATCTCTGTTACTAGGGGATTATCTGATAAGTGGAGAATAAACCATTGGATCTGAATTCCTTTTGGTGCTACTTAAGTAAATAGCCAAGCAGTAAATCTCATCCTGACGATCAATGGGTAGCAGTACAGTACAGGTATAAAGAAGAGCTAGGTTACAGTCAGCATATCAGACCAGGGCTGTGATAAATCAGCAAGGCTTACAAAGCAGCCCTGTGTTTTACAACAGCACTGTTGGAGATGCACTACAGAGTTGCCCTTGATCAACCAAACCTTGTTTTCACTTTTAATCTGTTGGCCCTCAGAGTTAAATCTGTTTCCACCAAGCCACACAAACTTAGCACCATCTTCCTAAAAGAGGGAGATATTTGTGAGTGTGCTGCAGCTTGTTGTGACTTTCCCATTAAAAGAGAAAAAACATGGGGAGGCAAAAAGGACAGATTCCTAGAAAAATTAATTATTGGTGAACAATGCCAGGGATAAGCTTAAATGAACTTTCTACATTTATTGCACATCTCCCTGTCCCAAAACATCTGTTCATAAAAAGTTAAAGCTAGATTTCCTGCCTGGGGTTGAGATTGGTGTTTATTTTTAGAGGGATATTGAACAAATCAGGGAATACCCCACCCACTTTCTGATCTGAAAGGATGAGAAGTGTTGTCCTCAACCACACGTGAGACTATATTCAAGCAAATATAGATGTGAGCACTTGCACTTTTTTCCTTTCAATCAGTCAAACATCCACACATCAAATTAGAAGTTCTGTTCCGTTCACTGGAATTTAATATTACAGATATGGGTATATATGGTTATAACCATAAAACATTCCACCAAATGCTTGTTAAAAGAGACACAAGGAAAGCAGAATACAGTATGTTCAAACTAAATCCATACTGTAACTGTTTAATCACTTTTTGAGTTGGAGATTAGGACATGTGTGTACAAAAATTGCTAATGTACTTGAAATACAATGTTTTATCTTGTGCAGTGTTACAGCTTGTCTTTTTTTAAACTCAGATACTGAAAAATAGATTTTGCATTTCACAAAAAAATCAAAATGAATAAATGATAAAATTCATTGGTGGCAAAGCTGTAAATGCTATAAGGTAAACTTAGATAGGCATCATTATGTTTGATCCAACAATTCACATGTTTGAAGAACATTCAGAAAATTGCATTCAAAAACATCCTTTATTCTAAGGGTATTTAGATACCATCTTTTAAAATCACTGCAGTGTTGCTGTGGTCACAATTTGGCATTGTACTTTTCCTAAAGGGTCTCCTGCGTTCAAGATACAGGGCAAACATGTCCAGAAGTATATTGCTTGTTTTCCTGTAACTAAGGTATGTCTAGTCCGGGGGTCTGCAACCCGTGGCTCCGGAGCCGCATGCGGCTCTTTGGAACATTTGCCGCGGCTCCGGGAGGGTTCAGAAATTTCAATACAAAGGTGCCGAATCTCGCGAGGACAGCCCGTTCCACAAGGCGGCGCGAAGCCAAGCGCAGCCACACTCTCGCGCTCTATCTTCCCACGCGCTCCCTCTTCTTCAGAGCAAGAGAGAGAGAGAGAGGGAAGCGTGGTGGAAAGTGCCCCCCGAACGGCAGCCTTTTTTCTTTTTTTTTAACTTCAAGAAAACCTCCCAGATCTGGATTGTTGCCTCCCCCCAACCCCAGAAAAAAAGACGGGAGGAGAAAACCCTCCTTCCTTCCTTCCCTCCTTCCCCTTCCTTTCTTGCTTGGGTGTTTGGTGGGAGGGGGAAGAAGCGACGTGTGTGTGTGTGTTGTGTGTGTGTGCAACGTGGAGGAAGAGAAAACCCTCTTTCCTTCCTTCCCCCCCTTCCCCTTCCTTTCTTGCTTGGGTGTTTGGTGGGAGGGGGAAGAAGCGACGTGTGTGTGTGTGTGTGTGTGTGTTGTGTGTGTGTGCAACGTGGAGGAAGAGAAAACCCTCCTTCCTTCCTTCCCCCCCCTTCCCCTTCTTTTCTTGCTTGGGTGTTTTGCTCCAAAAATGCGGGGGAGCGCGCGCGCGCGCGGCATGTCTCCGCAAAAGAGAGAGAGAGAGAGATTAGAAATTCCCCTCCTCTCCCTCCTCTACTATTTTTTGGAAGATTTTTAAAAACTGCCCCCCCCCCCAAAAAAAAGTGGAAGCGGTGTGGGCACGACGCACTCGGGCTGCGCTTCCCTCCTCCATGGAGGGTGGAGGCGAGAGGAGGAGAAGGAGGAGGGAGAGATGGAGTGTGTGTGTGGGGGGGAGAGAGTCAGACCATGGCTGCAGGATCTGGGCAGAAGGCACCGAGGGCGGAATGGGAACCTCAAGAAAGGCGGCGTGGGGAGGGGGCCACGGCTAGTCTCTCTCCCCACCCCCGCCGCCGCCGCTGCCGCCGCCGCCCTGCTTCCTTGCCCGGTGCTGTCAGTTCTGGCCCAACAATCAAGGGGTTGGTGGCAGCGGGAGCGAGGAGGGAGGGAGCGGTGGCGGCGGCGGAGAGGCGAGAAGCAACAGAGGAAGTCGGCTTTTCTTTTTCCTGCGCAAGATCAACTTGGCAGTCGAGGGACGTGGCGTGACAGCTAGTTCGAGCCCGCCCCCCGGCCCGAGGAGGGGTCTCTCTTATTAGACTTCCAGCGGCTCCCTCCTGGAGTCAGCCGGTTTTGGCGGCGGGGGGGCGCCGGGCTCAAGTTGTTCAGGGGCCCCTGGCCGCCCAGGGAGGCTAACGGCACGCCACCTGGCTCGAGAAACTGAGCCGAGCCGAGCGGAGCGCCTGTGCGCCTGCCTGCTTGTCTCGCTCGCTCTCGCTCTCGCTCTCTCCAAAAGCCCGCCAGCAGCTGCCTTCCACTCCATTCCAACACACAGAATGTGCCTTCTGCGCGCCCACCCACCCCCCAGCCCGGCCCTCCCCGAGGCTGGTGGACACACAGCCGCCCCAGTTGCGCGCGCGGGAGAACTTGAGGCAGGTGCGCGCCTCAATGGAAACCCCTGGGGACAGGGTGGCGGGGTGGGGGGAGGCGGCAGCAGCTCGGGCTCGCCCACTCGCTCGCTCTCCCGGCGCCCGAAGTGCAGAAGAAGCAACTTTCATTGGCTTCCTTCTCAGAAGCCCTTCGGGGGTGCCCGGAGGAGCCGCAGCCGCGGGTGCTCCTTCCCACCCCACCCGAGCCCGGCACCGGGGCGCAGCGTGTCCGAGGAGCGCGCGAGGGAATGTGTTGCTTGCGAGCGCCCAAAAAGCCAGGAGCAAGGGGAGGGGAAAATATATTTGCAGTGTTATATTTGTTTTAAATGTCGCAATGGTTTTGTGGCTCCCAGGTTTTTTTTTTCCGTCAGAAATGGGTCCAAGTGGCTCTTTATGTCTTAAAGGTTGCAGACCCCTGGTCTAGTCCTTCTGCCATTTGGGACGTAATCCTCAAGGGTTACAAATCGCAAGATGTTTAGAAAGCTAATCATGAACCTGTGATATTTTAGAAGCCAGGTGGTTGGCTTGTGCTTTAAATATGGTGTCTTAATTAGAACTATTATATATCAAAGCCTGTTTTTTTCAACAGCATACTGTATTTTTATAATCTGACAATCTTGAGTAGCTTTTTCTAACTCATGGATGCATTAACTTTCTTCTTAAGATTGATTTTGGTATTTAGGATATACTTTGGGAGAAGATCCCTTGCTCAAAGATCCTTCTTGTTTTGGTTTCTGCTGATGGCTATTTTGATCAGGCACCTCATTCTTCTTTTCTGAAGGCTTTGGTGTCTTCTGCTTTGATTCGCCCTGGTTTCCGCCACTCGTCTTGCCTTCTGTTTTGCTCAAATTCTCTTGCCTGCTGTCCGATGTTTTTGCCGGTGTGCCTACCTGCACAACTGGTGCCTTTGCTTCCAGCTTGGAAGGCATATTGATATCCTTCCACCTTCGAGCCCCCGACTTGGAATTATATTCATACCATTTGCCAGTGACTATGGGAGAAACAAATAATTTAGCTATTCCTTCTGACAACATAAGGGATAACACTATTTTGCTTTAAAACCTTTTGATTACACAAATTTCCGGACCTGTCAGAAACATAAATAATTGTTCAGTCTCAGAATACAGGATTGCTATAGAACAGCCCAGCTGCTTCCATGATTCTTATCTCTTCTGCTTAAGTCTGACAAAAACAAGGGTGCATAAATGAAAGTATGCACATATCTGTGCAGTATTCCTAAATAGTCTCTTGAAACTCACTGTTTTACCTGCTGAGTTCTGGTTTCCAGTCTACATATTGTACTTGGGACTCCAATAGGTGAATTTCTAATCATTGGCTGGATCAATGCAGATATGTTTTATTCCTTTAGCATACTTGCTAATAGGACTGTTGGCTTTCCGGTAAGCTGAAAAATGTTTGTCATTGGTCTTCACCTTGAAAATATAAATGTCTCTCAGCTTTTGCCATTGGGAAGCTGTAATGTCAATCTGTCACTATAATTAGGAGTCAATGAATCTGTCAATTATGTATTTGATATTTTGGGGGGTAATTTTAAGTTATCTTCTGACAAATTTATAAAAAATATAAAATAATTGTTGTAATTTATTTTGTAATGAAAAAGAAACTGAACAGAATGTTTAATCCTGTGCAGAATTTCCCCATATAGATAGGGTCTTATTGCTTTTGTTTGTTTGCTAGATTTATATCACGCTTTTCCTCTAGTGAGCCCATGGAGCATTTATGGCTGTCTTTCTCATAAATTCATTCTCACAACAGCCTTGTGAGGTAGAACAGGCTGGGAGAGAGTGACAGGCCCAAGTCACCCAATGAGCTACTGTATAATGTTCAATTAGGACTTAAATCTGGATCTTCTAAGCCCAAGCTCTACATCCCAACTAATACATAAGCCTGCCATGTAGATGTTAAAATGAAGACTTATCAGCAAAAAAGGAACACTCAATCAGCTCCTCTAATGTGAACTATCTTTGCAGGCAAAAATGATGAAACTGGGGCTGTCATACTTTAGGGACATCACAAGAAGGCAGGATTATCTGAAAAAGGCAATAATGCTGAAACAGTCTGAAGGAAACAAGGAAGACTAAATACAAGATTGATTGACTCCCTAAAGGAAGCGACCACCTCGAGTTTATAATAACTGAGTTGGTCTGTTGAGGACATCACATTTTAGAGAGTACTCATTTATAAAGTCACCATAGGTTGGAGGGAATTTGATGGCATGTAACCACAACATGACTATATATACAGTGACTCTAGCAATGAAAGCCTTCTGCCAGGATGGGTTAATCTGTTGGCTTCATTTTCTCTCCCATATTAACCTTGTGAAGAAATGGTTAACTTCTGGAAGGCTTGCAGTTCCCTCTCAAAATTGCCACACAATTTCATTACTTATCCCTAAATGAAATGAAATCTGAGCTGCACAATGTCAAGCTATTTTTCCTTCTCATTGCCCCTCCAGTATAGTAACAGTACCTGGATCTCTTGCTTCCCCATCAAAAACAGTGTTTATGTTGGTCAACTCCTAAAGAGAGAAAGAAAACATTACTTTTTGCCATTAGTTAAATAAGCAGTGGGGAGTTGCAGATTTGATCTTTATGGAATGGAATTGATGTTGGCAGCCTGTATGTAAAATTCTGGTAATACAAACGTGTTTAGAATGGGAAATATAGTCAAGCCTACTTCAGTGGGAGGTGGCATTTTATGATTGGTCTTCAGCACAAAGGGTTCCTCTGAAGTCTTATTTGGCAAACACAAAAGTCTTCCTGAATTATCTTTCAAATACTATTTTGTTTTCAGTCGTAATTATGAGCAGTATTTGTAAAGATTTGGGAATATCTTGTCAAATATAGTTTGTATATCACAACATTTAAAAAAAAAGTCTTAAGATTTTTCTGTCTGAGACAAAACAGGCTTCATTTATTATGGAAATTTGTTCTGGAAAGAAAACAATCAGAACAGATGTTGCATGGGATCTTTTTTTGCATGCTTTGTTGCAAAGGGATCTACTGGGGCTATGGAGAGTCCTGATTGCCTTGAAGGCAATGGCTGACTGGGACAACCAAATTACACCATCTCTTAATTCACACTTATCCTGAAAGGACCACCAGGAATTTTATATTAAGTTTGCATGAAGAGAAAAATAGCTACCAGCTATCTCGGCAGTCACTACTGAATGAGACAGCCTCTTTTCTCTTGACACATGGTTAAGGTGTGCACCAGGAAAGTGTGATATGACAGTTAACGGAAAGATCCTCGAACTGTCCAAAATATTTAGTCACCGCTTGAGCAGTGATTCCAGCTCAGGTCTCCTGAGTCTAGTATAACTGTCCCTCTTTTAGGAAGGGAAGAAGAGAGATACAGTACAGGCAAGAAGGGACATGTTTTGGGCAGCATAAATTGAAATAAGTTTACTCTCTCGATAGCCTATTCATTCTTGTTTCTCACTTGCAGAATGAGAGAAAATTTGCATAGGAGGGGGATCCTGGAAGCCCTATGAACTAAAATGAGCCCTGTTAGACCAACATAATGTGGATTTTGCATGCCTCTGAAGGTAGAGTTTTGACATTCGAGACAACGCATGTCCAAAACATCGTGAAAGGAGCATTGGGGTAAGCAGTGGGCGAGGGAGAGGAACAAGAGCATCAGGGGAAAATATCTTTCAGGAACCCATGAAAAGTGAATGCAGAAAGTTAGAACTGGACTGGAAGAGGGATTTAATTTTAAGACCTTTCTTCACAGTGGGGCCTGCTGAAACAGGGAATACCAGGTGCTGTAGGCACCTGGAGTAGGAACTGTCAAGCCACTCTAGTATTCCTGCCAAGAAAAACTCCATGGACATGGAGTCACAACAAGTTTAGTTAAACTGGCCACCCGCTGTGGGGAGTAGGGCAAAATTCCTGGCTAGGCCTACATATCCAGGATGCCTCAATGGCCAAAAAGTGCGGGAAAGCCAGTGGGTGGAGTCAGAAGCTATAAATGCTCCAGCCAGCCTGGGAGATTGGAGCCGTCCTCAACCCTCAAAGACGCTCTTGCTGCAGATTGCCCACAGGCAGAGAGAGGCCTTGGGGATCAGGGTAGGCAGCAGTGGCAAGGGATTCTCAAAGGAATCCAGAACTACCTGATGTATCCATGAGGCCAGGCTGCAGGTTGGTAATTGAACATCATCCCCCAAAAATCCAAAAATGTGCAGGAGCCAACCCTCCAGGAGAAACCCAAAGTTAGGGCTTGTCATCTCCAAACTCCAGGAGGCAGCCAGAGGGATCTCACTGCCCCTTTCAAGAAGGCATAAGGAAGTCAGTGAGTGGTGGCAGCAGCTATTGAAGAGTGACAGAAGCCCATATTACTCTTCCCAGGCAATATAATTTTTAAACTCAAAGGTGTTTTTTTTTTTTTTTAGAATAACACCACAACTTCATTTTCCTATCAATTAATGCTTACTCCACAAAAGGTTTACAAAGTTCAATTATTGCAAAAGTTTTTCATCTATGCATTTTTTCACTATGGTATTTAACAGTAATATCCTATGTCCTTTAGAAGAGAAATTGTGATTTGCAGAATTTTAAATACCCATCATCACCCTTAGCTTCACTCAGTTTGCTTATAACACTCTTCCATTTTCTTCTAGTCGTGACTATGGGGGATTAGGAGGGGCCTCACAAGTGGAGCAGCCTAGGGCCTCTCTTCATCTAAATCTGGCCCTGCAACAATGCCTCGCTTGGCCATTTCTTTGGGTGTTTCGGGGTGTGGGGGGGAAGCAGTGATCTGATTACTTCTGTGTGCAGTTAATCTGGAAGAGGACTGGTATTTGGCAATTTGATAGTAGGCTAAGTATAAAATGAAATGCAGTTTTATGATTAGGAAGGAAGGAAGGAAGGAAGGAAGGAAGGAAGGAAGGAAGGAAGGAAGGAAGAGAAATCCTCTGAAATGACAGGCAGCTAGTGCAAGATAACCAGCATAAAAGCTTGGCACAAAACTAGCTCTATCTTGGCAACAGTAATTTTTAATTTGTATCTTTTAGTTTAACGGCTTACTTACCCATACAACTTCTTTCTTAGGTTTCTTCTTTTCTACAGTGGGGAACAAGTGCAACATTTATCTGGATTTTCCACACTTCTACCTAACCCCTTGGGTTTAATCTAGATTTATTGTAACTATGAATACAATGCAATCAAAGCTAAGCCCTTCTAAGGAACTGGAAGAGCTCTGCTCTCCAGCTGAATTCAATGGGGAATATACAACATATGTAGCATATACAACCTGCCTATGAATGAATCAGTGATTGGAATCCACAATGTTTTTTCAACTCCAAAGCAGAATATCTGTTCATAGAGCTCCTGTCTCAAGTTCGATTTGACCCTCCACCCCACCCCTAGCCTATATTTCAGAAGTTAAGATTCAATGACACACTTTGGTATCTCATGTCAATGAAACAGCAACTTCCTTCCCCTCTCTTCTTTCAGAGGTCCTCTGTGATGCCAAGACACCTGTTCCAGAGGCTTTAACCAGCTATCTGGATTGGTTTTTACCATGTACAGAAAGAAAGGTACAGTCATTGTAGGTTTTGATGGGAACAGTAGGATCCATCAACAGTATACCATTGCATTCAAGCTAGAATAACCCCAGGGATAAAAGGTCTACTAATCATTATAAGTCTCCACTCCCCGAGTATAATAAGTGTTCCATTCTAGTTGCAGCTCTTTCTATTGTCCTTCCCCTGGTTTCTCAGATATCTGTTTGCAATCCATACAGGTGTCAAGTGAAGAATTGTCTGTAAATTTCCTATCAATTGTCTCCTCCTCTGCCCAGCTCTGTGAAAATTAAACGAGTCCCACAGTGAGTTGCTGCAGTCGGACCTAGCTCAGCTTTAGACCTCAATTACATATTCTTGGTGAAATGCATAATAAAAATATATTCATGGCACTAACATCAACAATGAGCTGTGGTAAAAAATAATGAAAAGTAAAGGGGATACATACCTGTTTTTTTGATCCTGCCATAAAGAAATAGAAACATTAATGTCATTGATATAACTGAACATAGTTATTTGGCAATACCATACCTCAGCAAGGCTAGAATCCTATAATGAAGAGAATCACCAGTAGTATTTATTGGCTGAAATCCTGTTGCTTAGCATATTGTTAAATTCTTAATGTACAGTTCATCCCTAGCCGGCAAATAAAAAGTCCCCTCTAAATTTTTTGGAGTACTGTATATATGTGTGCACATACTGGGTTGATCCATGCATGCTTATCCCCGAGAATCTCAGCATGGGCTATTTCCAGGTTAGTGAAAAAGACTGAAAGTTACTCACTTTTTACACTAAGCAACATAATCTTCTTTATTGGGGAGGAAGGGTACACCAGGAATTGCTATGCCCTATTGGTTCTCCTATTTGAGATTAATTGCTATTATCATTCCATACTCATCAATCTGTGTCCAGAGACATTTCCCTTAGTGTTTGCATGTATTAAATGTTTAGGTTGATGTTTTTGCAAATCTGTGTATGCCTGCTTTGTGGCTATGCATGTGTTCACAAACCTATCTGTTTGTTTGGGGAGAGGGAATATGTGCGGGTTACATTTGTAACATAGGGTGCTTCTGTGACATAGTTATTCATTTCTGGTGCAGAAAATAAAATAAAATGCTATCATCTGAATTTAGAACTGGGATTCAAAACTCACTAATTTTTCGCAAAGTGCCAATACAGCAACTTAACCTGAATACAGGTGGTTGTGAAGGGAGTATGCCAGGTGCCCACAGAAAGGGCTCCAAGTGCCACCTCTGGCACCCATGCCATAGGTTCGGAAACACTGTCCTAGAGGAACCAAAATGGCAGGGGAGCTTCTTTGGATTCTTCCCTGTAAGCTGCTGAAATTTGGAGAGGTTTAGGGTTCAGGGGGGTCAGTTATTAAATTCTAAAGGGTGTCCCACCTAGGAAAAAATCATTACTAATTGAGTCAGAAGCCGATAATAGCCCCCCTGCATGTGTTCTACACATTTTTGCAATTAGCTATGGGGACCTCCTTTGTAGCTGAATAACTTGGCCCCCTGAATGCAAAACCTCTCCAAATTTTGGGGGCTTAAAGGGAAGAGTCCAATGACACTACCCTGCCATTTTGGCGCCAATACATGGCTGCGCTACCTATTTTTGAGTACATAATATTTTGTTATGTTTATGTACTCGAAAATGGGTATTGCAGCCATGTATCGGCATCAAAATGGCAGGGTAGCTTCTTTGGGCTCTTCCGTGTAATCCCTCGAAATCTGGAGAGGTTTGGGGTTCAGGGGACTGAGTTATTAAACTCCAAAGGGGGTCCCCCTAGAAGAAAACTATTTCTAATTGAGTCAGGAAGCCACTAATTGCTTGCCCATGGGGGGCTATTATCGGCTTCTGACTCAGTTAGAAATGATTTTTTCCTAGGGGGGTCCCTTTGGAATTTAATAACTCAGCCCCCTGAATCTCAAACTTCTCCAAATTTTGGGGAATTACAGGAAAGAGTCCAAAGAAGCTCCTCTGTGATTTTGGTGCCTCTAGGATGCAGGGGAGCCATTAATGAATCATTTCATTTTGTTTTGTTACAAAACTACTTTAAAAATTTGTTAGTAAGAAATGAAACAAAACTACTAAAGAAATGAAATGAAATGTAACGAAACGCTGTATTTTCATTTTGTGCCCATCTCTAGTTTTTATCATGGCTTTCTTGAATAATTGTTAAATTATATTAAAGTCAATGCAAGTACTATCTGTTGCCATTTTTCAGTCTAATTTTTTAAAAAGAAAATGTACTGTTGTGAAATATAGCAGGCATAGATTCTATGAACCATGTGGAAATCTAGGAGGAATGAATCACTTGGTCAAACAAAAGCCATTGTGTATCATACGTTAGATAAGACATTGCAGATGATTCCACAGCATTTTCCTTGAATTCTACATATTTTTACATGAGCCATCCAGTGCGAGCAGGGTACATGTATATCTTAAGGTAACACATCTGCAAACATATGACATTAGAAGCAAACAAAGTGCATTGTTTCGCTTCAGTTACTTACAGAGGCTTTTTGTCAGCTTTGGGCTTTGGTGGACAGTGGGTACGGATATATTTTGCTAGCAAAAAGATGAGATACCCAAGAAGTCCTAGGAGCAACAGGACACCGAGGGAAATGATGAATGGCACATACCAAGCCTGTGCAGAATACACATTTTCTCTTCTGGTCACAATTGTAATGCCAGGCTTATTAAGAAAGAAAGAAAGAAAGAAAGAAAGAGGTTTCTTAGTTATCATGCCTGAAGAATAGTACTCATTATTATCTACAGGTGTAGCAATTAAGGAACTTCTGAAATGACAGAAGGTCAGCTGTGCGTGAATAACTCTTATTTCAGATATAATTCTGCTTCCTAATAAGTAAAAACTCGTGATCAATGAGTGGATGTCTCACTATTCCTGTGCTCTCACCCACCACATGAATAAATTTTAAATAGTAAGCCATAAAAGCATCAGGCTTGACTAGTCACCCACCATAGTTGTTTTCTTCCCAACTCAAGGGTGAAGCAGCACAACTTCACAGGCACGAGGAGTCCTCCCTGGACCATTTTGGCCAGTGGTCTGGCCTTGGTGATGCCATGCCAGTGGAGAAGAGTGAATCTCTAGGATGTACACTTTGAACTTGACAGGATTTCATTCAAGGTGCCGAACCTTAGCCCCTATATCCAATATAGCTTGAGCTTCTGTGTAAGTTCTCTAAAGTTTGAACTAAAACCCAGAGTGGATTTGCTGCTGCGGAACATCAGGGTCATCAGAGCTCCCACTAAATACTGCCAATAAATTAAGGCCACTATCTTGTGCATCATAGTAGGCACGAATGGATGCAGTTGGACTTATTTAAAGCAAACATGAAATGGGTTGAACTGTGAAATAGATTTCTGTCTGGAACAGTATTCTAGAGCAGTGCCAACAGGTGCCCCTGGAAAGAGAACAAGCAGAATGAGATGGGGTGCAACACCACCCCATACTGTTAAGCAGAGCAAGATGGCTGCCTCAGGGATCACATGAGGAGAGGTGGGAAGTAGTGACAGGATCTTGAAGGACAGCAGTGGATGTGGCATGCCACCTACCCTAGGATCCTTGAACTAACCTGTCGCTCTTACCATCTGAAATGCCCCTGGAATGCAAAAACATGAACCCAGAAGGGCCCAAAAATCTATTCCCAATTTTTTAAACAATGGTTATTTAGGAGTGTTAAAGAATGCATAATATATCTGACCAATTTAAAAGATTTACTGCCATTCCTGAAAGCTGTGAGAAGCTACATTTCACTTTTTTTTCTCCAGAGATCTTTTGGGCTATGGAGCCACAGAAGTTGTTTACAGGAGGCTTTGTGAAGACTCAAAGCTGCATTTAAACCATTCCAGGCCTATTTGCAGAAGCACTTTATGTGAACACTGTTAGGATTTTGGCCACTGCATATTTCCTATATACATGGAGACAATTGTGTGTGTTCTGGGCTGTCGTGTCCGAAGTGACTTACAGTGACCCAGATAGGGCTTTCAAGGTGAATGGATTTAGCAGATCCACTCTCCCAGTGAACTTCCATGGACAAGTGGGGATTTGAACCCTGTTCTCTAGAACCCTAGCCTCTCACTGTGTCCACTACACCACGCTGGGAATCACAAAGAGTCAAGTGGGAAATACATGATAGACAAAATCCTATTAGTGTTCACATAAAGTTTGTATAACCTGCCATGGCTAACTGCAACTAACATGGTGCTAGGGCATGTCTTGAACATGTGCTGAACATCTACCTAGATTCAAGACAGAGATGCACCCAAGCTTATGTAAATACTGGTAGAATTCTGACCAATGTGTGAAGCAGCCTTTTGCTGAGGTTGTGCTTAATTAATGGTTAGCACTTGTAGTAGCTATGCCTCATTGACTCCTGATTCTTCAAGTTGCACCAAATGCTCGTCATCTTCAACTTACTGTTGTGGGGACCACCGTGGTTGGGTTTGGAATGACTTGGATGGTGAGTGTCACGGTGCCAGTTTGAATGTTGGTAGTTGGTAAATTGTCATCTGTCACAAATATTAACAGTCTGTACTCCCAAATCCGGTCAAAGCCTCCCTCATAGTCAAAGGGGAATGCAAGTAGCAGCCGGGAGACATTAGAGCCAGCACTTGGCGAAAAGGTGAAATGGTTGTTCACATTACCTAAAAAGAAAAACACAAATAAAAAGACTCATGGAGTAACAAATTTAGTTCACTAGTATAGGGAGCCTTATGACATTTGGTGTTCTTCCTACAGGTAGCTATGTCAAGCAGAATAAAACATGGGGAAAGTACCTTCTACTCCACCTGCACAAGGGGACTTACTGAGTGCATATATATACAGTGGACCCTTGTATAACAAACAGTTTGTATAACATAAAATCTGTACAACATAAAAAATTCCAGAGATAGGGGAAAATTGCTTAACAGAATCACCTATGGGGCAAATCTCTACAACATAAAAATGGGACTACTCCGTTTTCAATGCATTCCTATGGGAATTTGTATAAAGGAAAATTTGCTTAACATAATTTCATTTGGAACGAATTAATTCCTTTATACAAGGTACCACTGTATATGTATTCAGTTTTATGCAGAGCTATAAACAGGAATATATCAGGTATGTTTAAGAAATAATGGAAATTCAGATGGTTCATTCTGGGGCCCCATAGACCACATACTGTACAAACAAAATGCCAAAACTCACAAAATAAGTTGGCTAAAAGTCCACATCCACACCATGGTGTAGGTACTTGGCTGCATAATCTGCTCTGTTTGGAACTAACAACTGGATTTTACTCTGTGTTTTTAATGTGACAATAATAAAATGGAATTTGTTACCCTATGCACACTTGACTAGCTGCCCCATGATAAGAAATGTATTCAAACCACCCACAATCCAGCAGGGAAGATTGAGGGAGAGAGACACCATTGGCTCACTTGTGAGCATATGACCTGGTTCAGTGCTTGTATTGCAGGATAATGCTTGTTGATCAAGGCAAAATTAAGAAGAAATGTTTGCTTGTCTTGCAAATCACTCTTAAACCAAGGTACTCTTAAACCAAGGTATTACTGTATATGTTTAGCACATATTTAATGGAGGTGCTCTCTCAAGGAGTGAAAAACATTGTTATAGTATTTGATTTTCTTGAACTGCAAATCTTGTTAAATGTAGGGAATAAGATTTCACCTAGTTACCTTGTTTGACTATGAATCTCAGTCAATTCTGAGGCTTTCTTCTCAGGCCTTGTCAGGAGGAAGTTACCAGAACAAGCCATATTTTGAAAGAATCTTCCTTTGTAACTTTTTTAAAAATAGATACAGGACTTTTTGCTTTCTTAGGGAATTTCATAATTGTTAGAGAATGTATATAACTGATCTAATTATAATTATTGTTTATATTAAATTAGAGGTCCAGAATTCTGACTTAATTTTGTACATTTTGGGTTTCAGTTAATTTACTATAGTGTCACACATTTTTGCATAAAAATTTAATGATAGCCAATATACAGCTAAACAAACCTGAATCTGAATCATTTTTAAGATTGTGACAACAGCACTGAAATTGTAATATAAGAGTTTTTCTCCTTGTGACATTTATTGCTTGTGTGTGATAAAATATCGTTGATCCTCATTGTTGATAATGTGTTGGTCATGCCAGATAATCAAGTTCTCATGCAAAAATAAGTGTTGTCATAGCACTTTAAGTAATTCAATTACTCTACCGTTCTTCACATGTTTGGTTGTTCTGTGATTTGCACTTCAGCTCTCAGATGTCCCAGCAAGCATGGTCAGTAGTAGGGGAGTATGAGGTCAGCAGTAGGAAACAACTGGAAGAACAAAGATTCCCAAGCCCTGAGACTAATTGTCTTTTAAGAAAGCTTGGCTGCAAGGAGTGACCCCCTTTTGAGAGAAGCCTACCTCCCTGTATTTTGGAAACTATTGTCTCACAGTAATACAACTGATGTCAGATTGGCTTTTGAGAGGAGATCAGCCATATGAATCCACCAAAGACTAGATGAATTGCTATAGACATTCATCTGGGGACTTCTAAACCATCACTGTATAAAAACAAGATGTACACAAAGGATTCTGCCGTAAAAAATTTTTTTTTTTTTACTTTGCTACCGTGTTTCCCCGAAAACAAGACACTGTCTTATATTTATTTTTTCTCAAGAAAATACACTAGGGCTTATTATCAGGGGATGTCTTATTTTCGGGCAATCTTCCCTCCGTCTCTCCCTCCCCGTGGTTGGGAGGTGGAGCATAGGTGTCAAGTTTTATCCGGTGCTGCCTGGGACCGGAGGTGTAACATGCATGTCCATACACGCACAAAAAAACAGAGCCAAACATGCACAC
The DNA here is from genome assembly GCA_023846285.1 of Phrynocephalus versicolor. Classification (NCBI taxonomy): domain Eukaryota; kingdom Metazoa; phylum Chordata; class Lepidosauria; order Squamata; family Agamidae; genus Phrynocephalus; species Phrynocephalus versicolor. The sequence goes on from JAHTLZ010003526.1 coordinate 65,807,821, forward strand.
ACACGCACCCCTCTTTCCACTCCCACTGCCAGCATCCTGCTGGAATCACTGCTCAGCCACTGTCCTCAGCAGCAGCAGCAGCAGCAGTCGCCAGACTCGCCACCAATGTTTTAATTTTTAATTTTTATTTTTTGCAAAGGGCCCAGGCAGTGATGCGCTGCCTGAGGTGGGTGGAGGTGAGGAGGGTGGAGGGGATGGCAGTGGCTCGCCCCCCGCCCCACCCCCAGGGTGGCACTGTCTGAGAGGCAACACATCTGCACTCCCACTCAGGGCCTGACGGAGACAGGAGGATGGCAAGAGAGAGAGAGGCAGCAAGGCAGGCAACGCACCGTCCTGAGTTCGAGGGGCGAGCGAGGGGGCAGCTGCAAAGGAGCGAGCGACATGCACGTTTGCCACGCCCATCACTAGGTCTTATTATCAGGGTAGGGCTTATATTTAACAAATGCATTAAAATCCTACTAGGGCTTATGTTTTGGGTAGGTCTTATTTTCAGGGAAACAGGGTAAAGACCGGTGGAAACCAACAAACACAGTCAAACTCAAACACCCACAAGTCAAGTACCTGAATTTATAGAATATCGGAATGATCTGGGGCTGGAATCCAAATCGGTACACTCAATAGCAAAACCCGCAATGTTGGTGCCAACTGCTTGGTCCACTGGGACTTCCAGTAAATACGAATTGGGTGAGCAAATAGGTGGTTCATCATTTGCTGCAAGAACATTCACAGTTACCTGAAAGGAAAAGAATATGTTCAACTCTCTGTTAAATCAACGTAGACTGCTAAAACCTTTTGTGCTCAAGAGACAGGGAAAGTTCCACTCAGGGATAGGGATTCATCACCACCCACAAGTCGTGCCAAGTCCAAGTTAAGTCACACCAACAATTTGACTCAGAATTGACGTAGAGTGGGGTGGGGTTGTGGACTCAGGACTCAACATGTTACTTAGACCCATTTCTCCCAATTGCATTGTTGAGTCTATGGGTCCACTCACACTGCCACACATCATGTGTGTGGGTGAAGGTAGTGGGCCAGACCTATGTCTCTGTGCATGCACATCTAGCTGATACCATTGGCCAAGCCACAGATAACTAAGACAATAGCACTTGTATTTCTAGAGCATGCACAGAGTATAACCATGACCTAAACACCTTGACATGGCACCCAGGCCTTGCAGATCTACAAACTAACTTATGAGAACAGAGTTATAACAATGACTTAAGTCTTCTTCGCCCTGGCAACAAACACAGGCCTTGCTGATAAGCTGGTACAAGCTAGTTTATGAAACCATTAACCCATTAACACCTATACACCCACATCAGCAGGCTGTGGCAATGGGTAGCCTGAGTCCTTGGGTCCCAGTCCTGAGTCCCAAGCCTCAGGGGACAGGGCAAGCAACCTAAGTCTCAGACTCTAGGCTTGGGACTTGGGACTTGGGCCCAAAGACTTGCCAGCATCCCTGGTTCCACTCTCACTTTTATTCTGAAGGGCCTGTTCTGCCACAGAAAAAGTGTTTTACCTCTTGTAAATTATTCTTAACAATTTTTGTTTAAAGACAAACCACTGTTATAACCCATTGCCTCTTCTGGTCATAATTTGAGTGGCAGAAATTTTACGGGAGCTCATTATAAGGAGAAGGAGGAGCCCAAAGTGCTACTTGAAAGCGCAGGGAGACTGACTTTATTTATTTAATCCGCACGCTATAGAATTCCTTTCGTAATGATTTCTTTGCCTTTGTGGAGAACCTACTGTTCAGAACAGCAGGTTATCCACAAATTCAGAAATCCCATTCTAGAGAGCTCTGGCCCACAAAGATACAGGAGCTCTCCAACTAAGAAGTAATGGGCTGGCTCCGAGGCAAAAGTAAAGAACATTGACGAAAGGTAAGAATAAATCACTGTTTCCCAACCTTTTTTGAGTCGTGAACCCCTTTTATAATAGCCAAGTAACCTGCAACCCCACCAAAACATTTTCATAAAAAAGCATTTTTAATGAGGTACAGAAAGCACTTCAGAATAGATTTTTCAAAATACAATTCTACCTTAATATGTTAATGTTGATATCATAATACATTATTATGGTGATGGGCTGTAAATTTGCCTCTACCAGATAAAATCTGAGAAGGAAGAAAATGACAATACACATTGAATTTAATTTACTTTTTTGGGTGTGGAAGTGACCCTCCCTTTATTTCTTCTCCCCCCCCAATGTCCCCTTAGAGAAGACCCCCTTGTAATGTCTCACAAGCCCTATCATTTTAATAGGAAAAAAAAGGCAAGAATTTTGTCTATTTTCAAGTGGATATATCTACATTCTACTCACGGATGCTACGGCAGTGCCACCTTCATTGTCAGAAGCCTGGACTGTGAAATACATTGGAGTTTCAGTTTCGTCATAATCTAATTTAGCTACAATTTTCACATTGCCCTTGGCAGGATCAATCCAGAATATTTCTGTGATGTCTTTGGTTCCTCCTCCAGCCATAATTGAATATGTTATTCCTGTGGGTGGTATATCTTTGTCTGCAGCATTCACATATCCAATGAGGGATCCACCTGAAATGAAGCCGTTTTTGAACAATATACACATGAACTGGGGAATTTTTCCAGTATTTAAAAAAGGCTAAGATGTATTAGATCTCCACAGTGATTTCCTTAAGCAGCTTGCAATGTAAATTCTGTTTCTTAGAAATGTATTCTGTTGAGTATAACGCTTATGACATTATCAAACATGGTGATTTTTTTTCTCCAGTGGAATCCCCATAATTGTGAGGAAGGTGCTAGAGCTACAGGACTGGAGTAATCCTCTGATTTCCAAAACTGCTAGCAGCAGTTAAGTCATCCCACAAGTGGTGATTTCTGGAAATTAAAGACTTTTTCCTTCTCACAGCTTCCCATGGCAGCCTGAGGACCTTCTGGTGGGGAAATCGGATTTTATTTTAATTCTTAAAAAAATTGCCATGGCTGGTGATGTCATCAGCCTTCCACAGAATCACTGCATAAATAGGATTTTAGCCAGTGTTTGCAAATACTACTTTTCTGTACTGAATTTCAGTTTCCTGAACTCCACAGCCAAGCTGGCAGTTACTCAGCTTAGTCAGTTTAGCTATTGTTGTATTTATCTTCCCAGGCAGTTACATCTATAATATTTTCTGTCTTAGATGCCAAAATTCCTGTCTTAACTGACAAAGGCCATGGATACAATACACCTCGATTTGCCCAGGTGGTTCTGGGTATCCCCCTTTGTATGTCATCAGTTTGCAAATGGCATCTAAACCAACGGCAAAGGACAGTTCTCTGCAAACTCCAAAAGAGAATGTCAGGAGAAGCAGAACTGAACAAAAGGATGGAGAAAAGAGGCAGGATGAGTGAAAGGCAAAAAGGTCAACAGTTTTCAAGCATTTGTCTTTAAGCAACTTTGAAAGCAAACAGCTATGAGGGGAGAAGTGGCAAATACTTCTGTGGAACTTCAAGTTCACACACACAAACGATTAGCTGCTATTTTGTTTTTGTTTTTGCTTTCCTCAGTTGTAATCTACCTCGGGTTTTCTTCTGCAAGTGGGAATTTATCATTTGATGGCAATTATAACGATAGTAATAACAGCTAAAAACGACAAAAATGAGTACATAAGTACAGGTTGTGGAAATATGCCTCATAGCATATTTCTTCACTCAAGGCTCTTGTGAGTAGCTCTGTTTTTATGGATCTCCAGTTCGAAACACTCCCTGTCAAGGAATAATCCCCAGAGAACTGTATGATTCATATCTGAATAGACCCCGGAGTGAATAGACCCAAGATTGTAGAGCCTTGTGGTGCAGAGGTTAAATGCCTGTACCACAGCTAAAACTGTGCTCACAACCTGGGGTTCAATCCCAGGTAGCAGGCTCAAGTCAAGGTTCACTCAGCCTTCCATCCTTCCGAGGTGGGTAAAATGGGTACCCAGCCTGGGGGTAATGTGTAGCCTGCATAATTAAATTGTAAACTGCTCAGAGAGTGCTTAAAGCACTATGGGTGGTATTTTTCCGTATAAAAATGCCTGCCATGTATGACGACCTCTCCTTTTCCAACCCCAAATTACAGTTTCACAACCACACAGTTCTCTCCACTGCTTACTTTCATGTATAAGATGACCCCTCAATTTTTAGTCCATCAATTTTAGACAAAAATGTCTAAAATGTCTAAAGTCTTATAGGTGGGAAAATACTGTATTTTTAAAAGGCAGTTCCATTTAAGCATGAAGACCAAGCAGAGATTCATCTCTTAGTCTCCTGAGCCCTAATCCATTACTCTATTCACCACAGCAGTCATTTTGGAATAGATTTCGTCAGTCTCGCATGTTTCTAAAATAGTAATCCTTCCTTACCAGCTGTTGTTTCCGACACATTGAACACATACGATGAGCTACTGAAGACTGGTTCAAATTCATTGACTGGTTGTATTTTGATATAGATGTAGATATTTTCTGTAAAATTAAGCAATCAGAGGAAATGATGATGAAATAAGTCTGCAGCTCCTCTTTCAACTGGATTTGTTTTTGCAGAATGTTATGCATGGAGGTGGGGACTTTCTCCTGCTGCTGAGCCCCTTCCTCCAATCAGTCCCCCAAATTTCTAGTAGTCTCTCATTTTTCACACTGAACCCCTGGACAAACCTGAATCAGTCCAGCTGGAGAGTTCTGTACCCTTCTGACAGGGACCAGCACTTTTCAGCCCCCCAATAGGACTAAGTCCAGAAGACGCAAGACATAACATCTTGTGGAACTCCTAAAAACACAAGTTGTGTGAGGGTAGGCTTGTCATGGTGAAATCCTTCATTGGGGGACAGCTTAGTGAGAAATTCTCTGTCGCAATTCAAATGTCCAAATATTTGGGGGGGGGGGTGGCCAAGTGAAGGCATTGACACACATACAATTTCAAATAAAATTAATACAGTAATTCTGCCCTAACTAGTTTTCTGTTTTTAATCTGAGTAGCCTTTTGAGTTTCAGAACATACAAAAAGATCACTGCGGAAGGAATCAGCAGCATTAGGGTCTTTAATTATATTTGACTTGGATGGAGATTAATGAACAAATTATCATTTTATGAAAGAATCTGATCTCAATAAAAGCGGGCTTTTAAATGGGGATGAATGGATCTTTTTCCTAGTATGGCTTTTCCTTCTGTTTCTATCTTCAGATGCCTAGTCAAGTAAATCAAAATGTTAGTTAGTAGCTGGAAGTAGCATCCTGATTACCATAAACTTGCATCTGATATGGACCAACCATTTCAAATAAAGTAGCGCATTATAAAAAAATTTAAAGCTTTAGGTGAAAGGTAGAGAACAAAATATGATGTTTAGTTTATTTAGGATAGCCAATGGGAGAATGTTCTCTTCCCAGTATTGCAGGAAGTGACCAGGCTGAGTTACAACAGAATATAAAAGTTTGCTACAGAAAACAAAAATACAGGGAAACTTAACAAATAAAGAATAAATAAAATACTTGCTAGCATAGTAAGGCGGAGCAATATCCTGCACCATAATATTCAGAGTATATTCTTCCAGAGTTCCATTTTCAAGATCCACATTTCCTATCAACTGGATGGAGAAGACATTGTTTTAATTCAGTTTTTATATTACTGTACTTGTTTGTTTCTGACTCCGTTTTGATTTTACTCCTAATATTAAGACCAAGGAAGGACAGGCATTCTTAAAGGTGGGACAGGAGAAATTAATCTCTGTTTAGAGGACCTTTTAGGCTGCCCTAGAGGGCCATCCTATGGCATTTGGAGCAGAAGAATCCAAAAGAAAGGAACATACACACAGAGGACCTTTTAGGCTGCCCTTTTTATACAAAGAGGGCCATCCTATGGCATTTGGAACAGAAGAATCCAAAAGAAAGGAACGCACACACATCCCAGACAAATTTCTGCCAGGTTTTCCTTAACAAGGTGGAAGCTAAGATGTGCCTGGAGTGAAAAAGAAGGTTCAGGATTAGAGTTCTGCCCCAACCCACACCCACCCCTTGTCTGGAATACAAGCTTCCCCTCAATCTCTCATGCCTCTTTTTTTTTTTTTTTTTGAACAATGGATGTCTCCACTCAGTTAATGCCCAAGGCTTCTGTAGATTGGTTTCCTTCTTTGCCTTCAGACATCCCTGGGGGCTTAGCAGGAGCCAGGACTACTTCCCAAGGAGCACAGGATTGCAACCCAAAGGTATATAATTTTTTCAATAAAAGATCCGTACTGATTGGCAACGTTATACGAGGACATGACACTTGAAGAATAAAAGATCTTAATTCTTTTCAGTGGTTTTATTTGTTTATCTGTATAGATCCAATGACATCATTGTCTGTCATCTGTTTGGGCAGTATACCTAAGGCTCATGATAAAACAAAACAAAAAGTCTATAAATCATGAAGTACAACAGCAAGAAAATGGGGAGCAAGGAATCAGGAACATGCAGCATTTATACTATCTAAAAGAGGGGAAAGGGGTGGCTTGTAGGTCTAGTGCCTTCTTGGCAGCTGCCCCCAGGTTATGGAATGCCCTCCCAATTGACATCCGCCTGGCGCCAACACTGATGACATTTCAGCGCCAGGTAAAAACCTTCCTGTTTCTGAAGTTTTTTAATTGACATAACATAGATTGTGGGTCCTGGTGGCAATTTTAGTGTTTTGTGTTGAAATGCTTTTATTGCTTTAACTGTCCATTGCCTTGTTAACATTTTAACTGTTTTAACTGTTCATTTTAATTGTAAGCCGCCCAGAGACCTTTGGGTAGTGGGCGGCATATAAATTGTATAAATAAATAAATAAATAAATAATAAGAGCAAGGTCTAAATGCAATTTCAATAACCCACTACAGTAGGCTAACGGAATCAGTGAGACTTGTGTAGATGTGGACTTTCAATTTAGTTATTGCTTTATTGTAGGGCTGGCAACCTCCAGAGCTTTGTTGGCTACACAGGCTCAACCCGCAACCTTGGAGAGTCAGACACTTTGCTATGAACTAACATTTATATCAAACAAAACAAAGCAGCAGCAGCAGCAAGAACAACAACAGTAACAATGAGGGTTTTCTTTAAATCCAAAAAGGCCCCCTTTTTGGATTTAAAAATTGTGACCAATTTTTAAAAAAGGTTTCTCAAACCTGAAATGGGTGAGGGGGTGCCTGGAACCTTAAAATGAGCCATAATCGCCCACATGCTCTTGTTTTTGGGCAACAGGGGTACAGAGGAGTTGGATGTGGTCCCCGAGGGCAGTACGGGGTTCTCTAACCTTGCTTTCATGGGTTTATACTGTAATCAGGACTAGATGTATGGCTTGAAAATCTCAAAGAATACTCACAGTTCCTCCTGCACCTTCCACAGATTACTGATAATGAGCTCCAAGTGAAACCCGTGCATTTAATTCAAAGAACCAACAGCCCAGGATTAATGAAAATGATTTGCATAAGGAAACCTCCAAGTCATGTCTTGCAGATGCTTGGACTAGAGGTGCCTGCACGAGATCTACTGAATTTTATTTATTTATTTTATTTTATTTAAGCTATTTTATTTACTTATTTATTTTAAAAATAAATAAATAAATAAACTGTGCAATTTACAAATTATAACATAAAAACAAAGCTTAAAAATAATCTGCTGACCTTGATTTCTCCAGAGCCGGGCGGGTCCTGTGAGAATTTACTGCTTCCAACTCCGGATAGTCCCGTGAAATTAAACAAATTATTTGGTGACTCAGCATCAGTATCCTCACAGAAGTTTTTCAAATTCAGAAATACTGATCCAGGAGACTCTGATTCAGCAATTGTCAACCTGGTTAACAGGGTGAGGGGAAAATGTCCATAATACATGTCCCATTTTTTTTTCTTATCACTTTGCAGTTAGAGACAGTGCCAGCCCTAAAAGCTTAGCTTAAGCCTCCACAGATGTGCTGAATGACAACTCCCATTGTTTCCGGAGAGCACATCCACTGGCTGGACGGAGGGGGGATGCTGAGGCTTGTATCCTGTAGCCTGCCCAGTTCTTGGGGAAGTTCCAGTCTAAACTGTAGATTAGAAGCCACGTGCCTTGTTTATGAAAAATCTAAAAATGGAGACTTGACCGTGAAATCCTAGCTGAAGACGCACTGGCGGTAGGGGCTTGGGAAATACAAAAACCCTTCTGGCAGCAGAAATCCCTTTATGTGGGTGGCAGCAGTGCCCTTTTGTTGTCTGATCTCAAAGACATGCCAGCAGAGGGATCTACCAACATGACTGCTCTACTGAGTAAAATCGGCAAGCAGAAGAGCCAAGAGAAGAGGAGGGGGGGGGAGAGAGAGAGAGAATTAGATAGAAGCCGAGCAGTGCTAATCTTAAACTGTCTGGCCCAGGGATTCAGCTGCTGCATTCATGCAAAATACTCCAGGGCAGCCGTAGTCCTAAACAATGCCCAGTGTGCCGAGCCCAAGATGGTATTGGATTTAGCTGCCCTAGTGCCTGACAAGAGATGAACTGTTGGTATGGATGAGAAACAGAGTACAGATAAACGTTAGAGAGATGAGGGAACTAAGAGACGGGACACTTGTGGAGCATGGAACCACAACTTACTGAAAAGTGTCTTGTTTAGTGATTTCATGTAAAAATTAATTTTTAAAACTTGCCCACTAAACATCAAGTTAAACATTTAGTGGAATGTGTAATTCCTCTGATTTTCATCTTCTTCCTAACCATAATGAAATTTCCTCAGACATATTAGCTTCAGCAATTGGACTTGCAAATGAATGCACGCTGAACAAAATATGCACAGCTGAAAAAAATGCATGCAGTTCACCACTTGCCCTAAACACACGCCAAGCATGTCATCTAGTTTGGTCCAGATTTTTGTATAAGAATTTTGTCACTTATCTTTAAAACTGCCAGTAATACTTAAATGTGACCTTCATAGAATACCCCCTAATCTTATTAGCTGGTAGTCATGTAACAATGAGCCACTGGTTTCTGCTTCTGGCCGTTTAAAAATATATAGTATTAAATCACTACAGGTGTACAGCCTAGCACATCAAACTTTATGCTAAGAAGGATCAAGGGGCCACTTATAATTAGCTCAAATAACACTTCTCAAAGTTTGAGGATTTTGATGCAGCACAAATTATAAATACCAGTAATTATATTGAGTGCATTCTGGTGGGTTGTCATTCACATCTTCAATACTTATAACAATTTCTGCAGTATCACTTCGTGTGCCATCAGGGCTATCCACAACGCGAAGGATCAAAGAAATGTTGAGACCTTTTCTGAAGTCAGAAGCATCACGATCTATCTGTTTTGCCACTAGGACTGTACCAGATACTAAAAAATAAATAAATTGCAAATATTTCCATTTACAAGCAAGATGTGACCATAACTTATTCCCCCCTCCCCCATTTTTAAAGGATTAATTAGGATTATCAGTGTTATCAGTACATATTATTTACAGTGGTGCTTCTACTTATGAGTGGCTCTACTTAAGGTTAATTTGACTTAGGAGAGAAAAACCGTTGGCATTTTAACTGCTGCCTTACAAATTTTAGATGCAATCTGCTCTACTTACAATTTTTTATTTTTTTCAATTTATTTATTTATTTTAATTTTTAGATAGGGCTGCTCTACTTAAGGGTTGTTCGACTTAAGAGGATGCATTCAGAACGGATTAAACTCGTAAGTAGAGTTGCCACTGTATTTATTTATGATATTTTTAGATCACCCTGTCTAGTGAATCTCACTACTTTGGAAAATATATAAAGAATGAAACATGTTACAATCGAATAACTAGAATAAAACAACATGGAATAAAATCAATAAAATTAGCTCAAATGGTGACATACAGTAAAATCCAAACAAAAAGAAAAGAAAGAAAGAACGTATGTTAGAGGCAAAATGTTTTGAAAGGCCTCGTGATGGAATTCTGTTTTGGTGAGTTTTTTGAAAGCTAGGAAAAATTAAGTAAGCAGTACACCTACTGTACTCTTTTAATAAATTAGTGTTGATGCTGTCTAGTTTCCTGGGCATTGAAATATTCCAAAGAGAAACCATATGGAATTGGCTTTCTTTGTTGGTAGAAATTACTGCAGATTTATGACATTTTCATAATATTTTGTCATATTTGGAACAAAACTGTTGCATAAATTGCATTAGTGTACAGGTGGTAACTTTACTAGCAAGGGCAGATTGCCACTAATTACCATATATACTCGAGTATAAGTCAACCCGAGTATAAGTTGAGGCCCCTAATTTAACCCCCCAATACTGGGGAAATGTATTGACTCGAGTATAAGTCTAGGGTGGGAAATGCAGGAGGGCCCGGCAGCTCTTCCTTTGTGAGCTGGGGGAGTGGTGTGTGATGTTTAAAATGATTTTTAGCCACTGATGCAAGTGCTTGGGTCAGTGGCTAAAAGTTATTTTAAACATCGTGCACCGCTCCTCTGTGATGCAGGGGGGGGGTCATGAGAAGTGGCACACAATGTTTAAAATGACTTTTAGCCACCGACCCAAGCACTTGCCTCAGGTGCTAAAAGTATTGACCTGCATAGAAGTCGAGGGCCCCTTTTTTCAGCCCAAAATTAGGGCTGAAAAACTAGGCTTATATTTGAGTATATACAGTAAATGATGCCTGCTTAAATCCTGGGGCTTGCACAACAATGAGGCTGATTGGGTGCAAGTGCTGGAACCGAAGCAGTGACCCTTGAAGCAAGGGTAACTTCCTCCTACCAGTGATGTCATCTCCTGTATGCTGGTATACCTTATGCAACAAGATTCGGGTTTTTATTTGTTTACAAATATACAAGCAGAGCATACATGGTAAGCAGCATAGTAGAAGGGCAGTAAATCCAGCCCCCACCCTCACTGTCAGATCTCCAGAGAGAGGAACCTAAACCGCAGCTGCCTATAGACACACACACACACACACACACACACACACACACACACACACACACACACACGTGTGTGTGTGTGTGTGCACGCGCACATTAGATTTATATATATATGGGTTAGATTCTAGATACTGTATTAAATATATATACAGATAGATAGATAGATAGATAGATAGATAGATAGATAGATAGATAGATAGATAGATAGATAGGTTAGTTGGTTGGTTGGTTGGTTGGTTGGTTGGTTGGTTGGTTGATTCTAGATTTAATCATGCTGACTTTAGTTCCACTGATATCAATGGGAGATGGGAACTCTCTCTGAATGTTCAGCCCAAATTTATCATCCTGCCACTTAGTCCATTAAAACTAGTTATGCTCCCCTGAGAGAACAGAAAGAAAGACATTGCCCTTCTCTATATGACAAACCTTCAGATATATAAAGAGTACTACAGTATGTGCTCCCTCGGTTGTCCTTAGGTTAAATACAGAAAGTTCCCTCAATCTTTCCTCATAGGACATGTTTTCCCATATCCTGCCATGTGCTTTGCCATTTAGTACCCTGCGGAGATTAATTCAAGAGGATATATTCCTTACCTGGATCAATGGCAAAATTTGGAAAGGCCTGAGGGTTATTGATGCTGAAGCGTCGACTATGAATAAAGCCGGCACCATCGGGATCTTCAACGGTTATATTGGCAGTAACAACAGACCCCGGCGCACTCTCTTCTAAAATGCTGAAAGCTCTTTTTTCCCTATGGACGAAAGTCAGGTCAGACATGTGTATGCTTTACCAGCTCATTCACACATTATTCTAAATAGCTCTTCCATCTCAGGTTAGTGTAGCATCTTTCATGATTACAAAAGAAACTCCTTGTGTTAATCTTGACTGCTGAGCAGCCAGGTTCCCATTGTTGCTCTAGTCATGAAAAGCAGGTTGTTGTGTGGCTTGTTACTGAATACTGAAAGTCCAGATTAGTGATTCTTCTAGCATTTCTCGTACTGACTTCTGATTTTTGTATCTGCTTTTTAAAATTTATTTATTTATTTATTGTGTTTTGTCTTGGCCATACTGTCTTTTACTCATTAATTATGCTAAGTTTTACATTATAATCGGGATGTTAGTTTCTGGCATTGAGGAGGCCATTAGACTTCATGGCTGTAGCGTTCACCCCTGTACTGTGTATGTTACTGTACAGGAGAGGGAAAAGAGTTAATGCCTATGCCCAAATGTGGAATGTGGAGGTGGAGCCCTACTGCTTAAATAGCTCCATAGGAGTGAGAAAGATTCAGTTAGGGAAGCTACACATTTTGTTAAAGCACTGAAAAAAGAGACAGGGCAATTAGGGAACTGTCAAGTTTGAGTGAGGGAATTATATCAGTATTTGAGGGAGCTTTGTGTAACTTTAAAGTAACTGTATAGAAGTGAACCTGATTTCAACATCTTTCTGTATTCAATAGACACACATTGTATTTGTACCACATTACATCTGGTCTGGAACTCAGTAGCTGAACTGAGATATCCGGAATGGTGGCAGCAATACCCAAGACTAAAGGGGTACAGGTCAATGGTCTGTGAGACGACTGGGGGACCTGTGCTAGAATGAGGCAGTACTGAGCCGAGTGTGGTACTTCGGCCACACCCCCGAAAGTCCTGACCTCCACAATGGCCTACTAGGCCCCTTCTAGCTCTGTTACTGAGTGATTCTGTGATTATAGGAAAATCTGTGCATAAACAGTCCTGTTCTTTTAATGGCTTACTTCTTTCCATTTCAGGACATTTCTCTGTTCTTTCTCCTCCAATGAAGTCCACACAGTAGTACTTGTCACTTATCTCCCACATTTCACAGCAGCCCTGGGAGGTGGGCCTGTCAGAAAAAAATTAGGAGTGTATATGCACAGCGTTCCCCCTCAAAAATCCCGATAGGCTGTAACATAGTCTAATAAAACAGTGCATGCTGGAAAACAGACCTGAGACCCAGCAGAAACCCAGTGCTTTTCAGGATACCAAAAACCTTTGCAGACAGCTTGTATTAGAAAAATAATTTTATATTTCAACATTCAACTTGGAGAGCTTGTCTTCAGCAAAAAACATTATACATAAAAACATGCCTGATAACATTACCTTGACCAGCAAAAACTCAACTAACCTTACACAGGAACAGTATGACTGGTTTTAAACAAAGACAAAGTAACTTGTGATCCCTCTGTGCTACATTTATACAAACTGCAGTGACAATCACCAGCACCTACCAGATGCTGCTGCAGCCTCAGAGTTTTTCCTCAGAACCTTTTACCCACACACAAACTCTGAGTTGCTGTACTCTTCTGAGTAAGGTATGTTTCAATATTTTATTTATGTCTTTATGACTTTGTTCAAATATCAAAACTTGACAGGGCCAGACTGAGATCATGTGACTGGCCAAAAGTCTACCTACCCAATGTGTTTTCTACCTACAGGGCAAAGTAATTTCTGGTGTGCCTGGGTGTATTCTTCATATTTCAAGGTGTTAATACAACTGCTATCAGTAAGAACTCTGGGCAGCAATGACAGGTTGCACAGCTGTTACATAGAAGCTGGCTAACTGGGAGGGCCTCTGCTGATACAGGTAACCTGTCTCCCCTAAACAATCAGAAGACTCTCTGGCCCTTGACTGCCTTAGCAGCTCCAATTCTAGACAGGTTCTAGCAGAAGATATGCCATGACGAGGAACAGGTGAAAATAGAATATTATGAAAGTAAACTCAGAAAGAAAATGGAAGCAGCTGTCAGCAGATAACACTCCAGGAGACCACAAAAGGCTTTAAAAAGGAGCAAGGCTGCCACATCACCTATTGGCCAGGTTTTACCCAGATGTAACACATGCCACCAGGTGCCCAGTGAAGTAATCAGGTGATACACCATGTTTTCATTTGTGTATTTAAAAATTCAAGGCTGACTGCATGGGTGTTTATACTGATGTTTGGACCTGCAGAAACAGACTGGTTTACTTTTAAAGATGGCAATCAGAAGATGTCTTGGTTGGAGTTGAACCAGCTTTTCCCCAGAGTGGTATTATCTGTACCTTTCTGAGCCTCTTTCAGTGGCATCTGCTTTTGCTGTTGTTGTGGGTTGAATTGCTCTGGTTTGGATTGATTCCAAGCATACATAATCACTGGAAAAGATCCAAAGCAAGCCTTCCAGTTGGGATTTTCCAATATCTTGAAGTCGTTCAATAAGGAAACTGGGGGGGGGGATCACTTCCCATGCTCCTCTTGCAGAGAAAGTGACTGATTTGCCAATATCCTGAGGTGGCTCATTTTAAAAAGCAGTTTCAACATATTGGCAGAAGCAATCTCTCCGTGAATGGAAGAGGCCTACATTAGCTCATTCCAAAGTGGCCCACATTAGTTTGTTTCTTGCTGATAATATAGCCACAATCTAAATCTCTAAAATTAGAGCACATCATAGCAGCCTTACAATAACTTCTCTCTTTCTCTTCTCCAGTTAACTCTGTTTCATAGTATACATGACTCTACTGTCTCATTCCATTTCACATTTTGAAAAGAAGACCTGTGGCATCAATTTTTCTCTGTCATAGAGTCTGCAAATTAATTGCTGCCCTGGAAGTCATCACTTACATGGTAAAGTAAGGTCGTTCATCATTGGTGTTTATGATATTGACCATCACAATCCTACTGGTACTGAGGCCAAGAGAGTCCCTTGCTGTAATGCTTAATGTATAGCTGTGAAACCAAAACAGAGTGCAAGATTCAACTTGTGTGTTTTTTTTTTTGTCTAGAGTATCTCAATTACCAGTAAATATTTTTAAAACATTGGGTATGCATTCTCTGGCATGCAGTGTGTGCTACAAACATGTGTTTACTCCTTACCTAGATGGATCTTTCTCATAATCGAATTCCTTCAAAGAATAAATGGTTCCAGTAGTAGAAATATTGAATGGCAGTGATTCAGGAGTCAATGAATACTAGAATAAATGACACGACAGTATATAATGGTATTGTTTAGTGCATTATATCTATAACAATAATAGCAATAAGTAGTGCTATCCATGTGCTATTCATAGCTGAAAAGTTTGTTGTTTTGAGTACAATTCCCAGAATCCTTCATCCAACATGTCCAGTAGAGAAAAGTATTTGAAAGTACAGTATCTCTTTAAAGCTCTAGTTTCAGTTCTAGTCATGGCCCTCAAAACTTACATCCAAATTAAATAATACAATTAACATATCATTGGAAACAGACTTCCCTGAAGTCATAAAATGCATTTGATTGTCTTAGCATAAGGTGGATTCACTCTGCAGTTTTGCAGATTAGCTTGCTCTGATTTTGATGCTCACATATACATGTCTTAAAATATGAATTTATCCTCAGTAACCATTGAAGAGGTATTAATCAGGCCCACATTTTTTCACTTGGCAAAGATGGTACACCTCTGTCTCCCATTCTATCTGCAGAACCTAAGTTGATTTGTGTTGAATCCTACTTCAGCACCAACAGAAGGACAGCATCTTCCACGAGCCGCTCGCTTCGCGGCTAGCCTTTTTTTCTGTCCGAATCGACCGTTTTAGTCCGCACGCCCCTCCTTTTTGGCTGCGATGCCACCCCGACCACGCCCCCTTTACCGTGCTCCAACCGGGGCGAGTGATGCCCCTGCCAGTTGCCGGGAATCTTTTCGCTTCGCATCTCGCTTCGCTCCCAACATGGCGTGTGGTCTCGGTTTTTGGCTTTTATTTCAAGTTTTTTAAAAAAATATTCAAACAGGGTTATCGGTGCATCGCTATATCGTTTCATCGCTTTGCGCTGTTACTTCCTTGCTTGAGTAGTGGCGGCGGCGGCGGGAGCAGGAGGAGCCGCTGCCGCCTCGCCCGGCCAGAGCAGGGCACCCGGGGCAGGCAGCGTGCAAGCGGCGGAGGGTGGGCGGCTGTGCCATGCGGGGCTCCCCCCGAGTAGCGGCGGCGGCAGCAGGGGGGGCTGCCAATGATGCCAGGAAACAGTTGAAATCGGTAGAGCCATTGCAACTGACAGTCCAGTATCGATGCATCAATACGTCGTCGGTAGGAATTTTTTTAAAGGACGGATGGGAAATAACGAACGTTGAAAAGTGGCATGCGAATGCAAAGGGAGCAGGTGAGGTTGTGCTCGAATCGGTCCTAAAACTGCAGCTCGTGAGTACTGAGAAACAGGGGTGGGAGCGAAGCGAGAACACGTGACCGCCACGTGACCACCTCCGAATTCAAATCGAAGGCAATATCGCTGCAGAGCGCCACGCCTCGTGAAGTAAGGGCCTAGGTTAGCTTAGGGGTGTCAGGGTAAACTCTGTGGCACACACTGTAATGTTCTCTATCAGAGGAGGAAATGTACAGAAACAGAGGTCTGCCACTGTTGTTCCCACCCACAGCATCTATTAAGACCACTACCTTGTTACCCTGCCTAATGATAGGACTGGTCCATAAGCTACTAACCATCCAGCCTTCAGCCTGGGTAGCCTTCTGAGTATTCTGATGTGTAAAGGCTTGGTTGCATATTACGATGCAGAAGGGTTGAAAGCACCCCTACATTCAGAGGTGGTGTATCTCGGAATATCACATGTGAGGAAACAATAAAAGAGGTCTGTGGCCATCATGCTGTGTTTGTGGAGTTCCTTACCTCATCTGTCTTGGGCACTGCTGGAATCTGATTGTTCGAATGAATCATGAGTTTGGAAATTTTGCTTTTTAAAACTATAACTCCCAGAATCACTCAGCTGGAATCTCTTAACTTTATATGCTTACTGGGAGGTACTACAAGTTGAAATAAAATTATTAAAGTAACATTTCCATTAAAGTAATATTTCCAAGCTTAGGATCACATGAAACTTTAATCAGATCCAACAGCATTCTGCATGCTAATGCATTTATTGTATTTGCTAAATATTTTGAGGAATTAAACTTACCATGATTTCTGTAGATGTTGCTTTTTCAGGGTCATTTACGTTAACCTTGTAGATTGGTCCACTGGGTATGCCTTCCAAAATGTAGATCACAACAGCTACACAGATAAAAGTTATCACTTCACATTGATTTGGATAGGTGAGTAAACACTTAAGACAGCCAAGGTGAATAAATATATTAGAACACTTAATGTCATATATGCTATCCTGCTTGTCAATCTGATGTAATATAATAAAAAGAATTGGACTAATGTAGGTTAAATTTAAGAAAGAAGTTAAGTTATGCACAGATATTGCCTAAAGGAAGAACTAACATATATGTAAAACAGACGATGTGAGCATGGTATTCCCTGCCTATTCTTTTTCCCAGAAGAATTATTTACAATACATATTTTTATACATGCTTACAGTATTTGGAATAAAGTTCCATTATAGTTTAATTGTTTTTAAATTGTGGCTTTTAATATTATTATCTGTTTAACTGTTTTTAATATATCATACAATGTTCATAACTAAATCCTATCTTATACTGTTAAGTATGTTTATTATGTTATTTTAATTAACTGTGAGGCACCTTGAGTCTCCTTGGGGGACAAAAATTGCATATGGAAGGAAGGAAGGAAGGAAGGGATTTTCATTAGGTAATTAGGTGTATATGCCTAGTTTCTTATTCTAGCCCCTTTCAGATATTAATGAAGCTATTCTTCCTAACTCTTGAGATCTCACAGTATAACTCCTGTAGCCATGGCAAATCAAGATATTTTTCTGCCTGAGGGAAAAGACAAAATGGTGGCCTCTTGTCCTTCAGTGTACAGAACTGACCATACCTGTCAGCTGAATCTCAGTTCAGCATTAACAATAGAATGGCATTATTGGTGTCATGTGAGTTGATGGCCAGGTTTAAAGGGTCTAGGACAAGCTGCACAACATGCAGGTACATAGCTCAACATAAACAATTGGATGCTCAGGAAGAACTGCCAGATGGGGTGACCTTACCTCATGTGTTGCCTGAGGTGACTGCCTCATTCTGCCTGAGGGTAGGGCTAGGCTTTTTTGCCTCTTTCCATCATACAGCATAGGTGGGAATTTCATGTACCCTAGGCTTTTGTCCACCTAATGAGTCTATTCAGATCATGGTCCATCTATCAACCTATCCAGGCTATTGTCCATCTAACAAGCCTATTCAGGCCTTTGTCCAACTTATGAGCCTATTTGGACCAGGGTGTGTGTGAAATCAAGGTGAACTATAAAATGGAGGACTCACCACTAACTTTTTTCAAACTGAGGAAGCTGCTTGGATGAGTAGTGAAATGTTAGTCTCTCAAGAAAAGAAGTTCAGTTGTCATGACTCAACTTCCAGATAATCTCACTTGGGTGATTGAGAATCTTCACAGACATATCATACAGAATTGTGATCCTCTTGTAGAAAACTTATACTTTAGTGCCTATAAATTAGCGGTCTAAATTTTAAGGCAGAAAAGAGCCAAAGCACTTCTCTGTGCTCAGGAGCTTCTACTTTTTCAAGGTTGTAGTAATGATTCCACTTAGACACCTTATTGGGTTCAGCAAAGCCAGGCCTCATGTAACAGCTTCCTTTGCAAGCATGAGTGCAAGGCTCTTTTATTAGTTGCAAAGGCAGGGCATCAGACGTGGGGTGAGGGTCTACGTGGCAGGGTGGTGTAGGCTGATGAATTCCTGGGAAGGCTTATCTGACGTAGCAGTGTCTTGATGAATGATTACAGACAGCTTGTTGTTTCCCTGCATACCATCTCATAGCCTTGCTGGCTAATGTGGGGGGGGGGGGGAAGAGATAAGAACAAGCCTGGTTTCCTGAGTATGAGGCCCCATGGAATCCATTGTCCTCTCATCCAGGGTTTCCCCGCACAGATGGAGGTTCAATGCTTCCCAAAAGGCCTTGCCCATGAAGCTGGCTGGGGTGCGTTTTAATCTCCCCAAAAGGGATAACTCTGTACAAGGTGAAACAATTCAAACAAGCTCTGCCCTATGTGTTTAGTTGTGATATGTTCTTGTAAAGACAGGATGTATTATTTAGGTGGTGTTTCAGTGATATGAGCAGTTAGAACATGATGTTCAGGACTAGAGCAACCCAATCCACCCACATTCATTCCCCCACTCCCACCTACCCCAATCATCCTTCAATGTTTAAAACATTTTAAAATATATCTTACATATATGAGACTAGTGCTGGTGGTCACCCTGTCAACTTATTGTTGGGTCTTCATTATTATTATTTCCTCTATTTATGTGCTCAACAGATTGGCAGAGGCAGGATCAGAGGAAGGACAGCTAGGGAGACAGGACCAAAGGAAGGAAGGAAGGAAGGAAGGAAGGAAGGAAGGAAGGAAGGAAGGAAGGAAGGAAGGAAGGAAGGACTCTGGGCTGGAATGCAAATCACATTGCATCCAGTATGAATAGTGAAGTCCCAAATCAATCTGAGCTTGAGTGTGAACACTGGCTGTGATTTCAAATACAATACAGTCTGTGAAACAAATCTCAGCAAAGCCAAATTGTTCTGATTCTGTGTTCCAGTATAATCACACTCTCAGTGAGCTATACAGCCAAATTCTTTAGACCTCTAGAGATTGCTGATCTTAAATGCCCAAATTTAATGTGGGCATTTAAGATCAGCAATCTCTAGAGGTCTGAGCGGTGTCTCTCATGTCCACTGACAGATAGAATCCAATCACATATTACAATTTAAAAGCCTCATCCTGCCTGTAGTAGATATCCACATTACAACCTCCTTGTGCAACTTCCTTCTCTTTTATGTTGGGGGGCAGGGAGCTAATTTTTGAGAACATGCACAGTCTCTGAAGTGCAGTACAGTGGAACCTTGACTTACATACTGCTTGACTTGCATCATATTTGACTTGCAGCAAGAAGGGGCCTGTTTGACTTGAGTCGCAGGCTTTGACTTACATCTCGGAGCCCCGGCGCAAGGCACCGGAATTGGGCGGCAGCCACAACCCAGCATCGCGGCTGCCGCCTCCAAACTGCTCCTGCCTTCTTCCCCTCCTCCGGCAGCGGCGGCTTCAGCGAGGCCAGCTCAGAGCACCTAGAGGTAGTCCTCGGCCTCACCGAAGCCGCCGCTGCTGCCAGAGGAGAAGAAGGGCTGGGAGCTCGGGGCTGGCCTCGCTGGTTAGACAGTCGGCTCAGTCTTGTAAAAAATCTGGCTGCAGAAGTCTGGTCCACAATGGAAGCATTTTAGTTGGGGAGCTGTACAGTTGTGGGACTCTAATGGTAAGCATAGAGTTGTTCAGAACTTGGAACATCAGGTTAAAAATCAGTAAAACTTAAATGTTAAACATTGTTGCTATGAACATTAATAAGTGGAGGCGTATAACTTGTGGACTATAATTCCACTGCCTCCTCCTCTCTTTGAAGAGACATTTCATTTACATCCCCAGAAGGAATCTCATATCCCAGTCAAATTTGTGTTAAATTGCTGTTTTCGGAGGTATTTTTCATCATCTGGAACGGATTAATCCGCTTTCCCATTACTTTCTATGGGAAACGTTCGTTTGACTTAAGTCTAGACCACTGGAACGGATTAATGACGTAAGTCAAGGTTCCACTGTATAAAGAACTAGTAACGGCATAGTTCTTTGGATCCCAGCCATAAAGAAAGTTGAAAGTTGATGGTGCAACCTAAGAAACAGGAAGTATGGTTACAGTATAGTATTATCTTGTTTCATGGACTCATTTTCTGTTTCACAGCTCATGCATAAGAGAACATTGATTTACTGCAGTACTGGTTGAGAAATAAAACAGATGCATTCACCTGCAAAAGAATTCTGTTGCGCCCAGTATTCTGTCTATGCTGATCCTTTCCAGTGCAACAAGGAGTGCATTGTACACTTCCATGTACATACCCTCCCTGGAAATGCACTCGTTTTCATGTCTTACACTTGTCTTGCACCGTATATTCCTTCTCATGCAGCTAGTGTCAAACATCTAGTCATTTCTAACAGCAATGTGCAATTAGTATAACTGGAGTTGGTTTTACAGTTAATTATATGTTTGCAGCCAGCAGGTAATTTTTTTTCCATTCTTTAAACTCTCATATTTTAGATACATGTGCAGTGTTTCTCCAACTTTATTTCATTCAACTGACTGAATCACATTTCTATCAACCACAACTGCCATGGTTGTGGTTGATAGAAAATATGTTTAAATAGATGAACACGTTCAAAGAAGCATTTCAGAGTTAACACTGACATCAGTTTAAAGAACAAAAATAATATGGCCTTATGCCAAAAGTGCTACAAGGATGGAGACTGCCCAGGTTCCCCAGGGAGTGAATTCCACAGTCAAAATGCTGCTACAGGGAAAACTCTGTTTCACAACCACACCAATCTTACCCTGCAAGGTGCTGAGACACAAAACAGGGCCTCTGCTGAAATGAGCCTGTTATCCGCATTTGAGAAACACCCAACTCAACATCTTACTTTGATTTGCTATATTGCCTTGAAACACCGGAGGTTCATTTTCATCAAGCACTTGAATTGTCAGGATCTGTAGGTCTTTTGCTCCAGCTGTGTCATAAACAAGGATCTGCAATTCAAATCGGTTGGGCATGGTTTCATAATCTAGATTGACATCTCCAGTTGTAACAACCTGAAGTGGAAAAATTGTATCAACAAACATTGGGTTGGAGCAAAACTTATTTGTCACACCTTCTCACTGAAATCAATAATAATAATAATAATAATAATAATAATAATAATAATAATAATAA
>JAHTLZ010003526.1:65829388-65840441 GCA_023846285.1 Phrynocephalus versicolor
GATGATGATGATGATGATGATGATGATGATGATGATGATGATGATGAATAACCAGTATGATATTATAACAATCAATCAAAAGTATAAAAACATTGACTGGTAATAATAAACAAACAAACAAACAAATAAGTTTAAACCAAAAACTGAATTATTTGTTAAATATTGGTCCAATATATATGCTATTCCTAATATTGCTATACTTTGTAACTCTCAAGGTGCTATTTCTGAGATCTGCAGCTGTTTGTAATATTGTGTGAAATTTCTTGACCTTGTTTCCAAAGCCGCAATGACTGGGGACCACTGAAGTATGTTTCATCCACAAGTGAGATGCTTTGATTGCCAGATCTCTGTATTTTGATACTTTCCCCAATTCATTAGCTTCAACTCTGGCATCCCCTAGAATTGCAATGTCAATGATCCAGACCTTTTTTTCATTCTATTACTTCTATGTCTGGTGTGTTATGTTCAAGGTGTCTTATCAGTTTGGGTCCTGCAAGATGTTGACTTTGTCATTTTCTCACACCTTTTCTACCTGAAGTTCCCATAGGTATTTGGAGGTTGGCAAGCTATATTTTTGCATAATGCCCAATGCACTAAATTTGCCACTTGATCATGTCTCATTTGGAAATTCACAGATGAGGTGGGACACAGTTTCATCTTTTTCTTGGTGGAGTTGACATTTGTTGTTGGCATTAATTTCTTGAATCTTAGCTTTTATCACATTGGTTTATAATGCTTGTTCTTGTGCAGCAAAATTCAAGCCTCCTGATTCTTTCTTAATGGTCCCCAGTTTTAGCCATGCACATGTTGAATGATTGTCATGCTTTCCATCAATATTTCTCAGGTGTTGTCCATGTAATGGTTTATTTTTTATCTCAACTCCTGTTTATTTTCAAATTGTTGTTTCTTATATTGAACCTCTGTGTCTCTTCTTTACAAACTATAGTGGTACCTCTGATAACGAATTTAATTCATTCTCCGAGGCAATTTGTTACCCAAGGCAATTTATTATCTGAAATATAGCTTCCCATTGAAAAAAGAATGGGAAACTGATTAATCCATTCCGGAAGTCTGAAAAAACGCAAAAAGGTTGTTGTTTTTCCCCAGATCTCTTTATAAAGTGCACTTTAAAGGCTTGCAATGCTGGAACACACACAACCCCAGAACACACACACACCCCGGAGTGCGATGCAAACATAGACAAAAGATTCCAGCAAGACTACCCCAGCCTTTTCCTGCCAAAAATGCAATGGAAAGCAGTTCAAAGATCAATACAACCAAACTCCAAAAAGACCCCCCCCCAGTTATTCCCACCAAAACACAAAGAAAAAAGCCAGGGGCTACCGATGGAAAATCTCAGGTAATTTCAGAAGTTCCAAAATGCAGCGGCTTAATCACTGTCTGGGGCTGGTTACAGGGATCACATAGCACCCTTGTTAGAGCAGCTCCAAGCAATATCCGGCACAATTCAAATAGCTGGTTTTAATACACATAGCCCTGAATGGCCTGAGTCTAAATTGTTTTAAAGACCATATCTCCCAGTATGAGTCGGTTTGGGTGCTAAGGTCATCAGGAGAGGCCTTTGTCTCCATTCTACCACCTTCATGGTTGAATCTGATGAGAAGAGGGCCTTCTCTGTTGCTGCTCCGAGACTTTGAAACTTCCTTCCACAAGAAGCCAGACTTGCCCCATCTTTGCTGTCCTTCCACAAGCAGGCAAAGACATTTCTATTCAGTCAAACATTCCCTGAGTGACTGACTACATATTATGTGATTTTTTTCAATGGATTGTTATGCATTTCTGCTTTGAGTGAATTTGTAGTACTATTTTGTAGCACTATTTGTGTTTTCCATTTTAAGTTTTCTATATCTCAGAGTGGTATTTTTTCTTTATTGTTCACTTATTGTTCATAACTTTAATATTGTATTTTTAATTACGTAAGATAGGTAAAGGTAAAGGTTTCCCCCTGCACATGCATGCTAGTCTGCCTGACTCTAGGGGCGGTGCTCATTTCCATATTCAAGCTGAAGAGCCAGTGTTGTGCAAGTCCATGGCCACGTGGCCAGCACGGCTGCACGGAAACACTGTTTTACCTTCCCATTTTTTACAGCGGTACCTTTTTATCTACTTGCATTTATATGCTTTTGAACTGCTAGATTGGCAGGAACTGGGGTCATCAGCGGGAGCTCGCTCCACTGCATGACACTCAGGATTCGAACCACCGAGCTGCCGACTTTGCAGCCGACAGTTTTTGGAATCCTTAGAATTAATTGTTATAAACTTATTACAGTAACCCCCCACCGATCGTGGGGCTTAGGGACCCACCCCACCTGCAATGCACGAAAATCTGTGATATGCAGAAGCGGGTGGGGGCGGGGAGCGGGGGGGGCAATTGCGCGGCACACCACGGTGGCAGGGGGATCTTACCTCCTGCCGCTGCCCCGAGGCTTCTCCGGGGTGCGTGGGAGGGCCGCGCGGAGCGACCGGATTGCTCCCCGCCACCCCCCACGGGTTCCGAGGTCTCCCAGAAGGGGCGGAGGGGCCACAGAGAGCAATCAGATCGCTCCCCGCCACCCCCCACAGGTTCCGAGGTCTCCCAGAAGGGGCGGAGGGGCCACAGAGAGCAATTGGATCGCTCCCGGCGCCCCCCCGCTGGCTTGGAGGGATCCCAGAAGGGGCGGAGGGGCCGCGGAGAGCGATCCGATCGCTCCTGGTGGCCCCCCACCCGGCTCCGAGGCCTCCCAGAAGGGAGGGCCCGAAGAGTGATCGGATCGCTCCCCACCACCCCCCCACGCAGCTCCGAGGCCTCCCAGAGGGGCCTGGGGGCGGCGGAGGGTGATCGGCCCCTAGGCTTCTCCGGGGTACGTGGGAGGGCCACGCGGAGCGAGCGGATCGCCCGCCGTCGCCCTCCCACGCACCCCGGAGGCTTCTCAGAGGTGGGGGGCAGCGCGGAGCAACCTGCCCCTTGCCCCCATGGTTCTGGTACTGCAGTCCCGTGATACAGTGGGACCGCAATACCGGAACCGCGAAATGGCGGGGGGTAACTGTACCATGTATTCTCAAAGGCTTTCCTGGCCAAGATCTGATAGCTGTTGTGAGTTTTTTGAGCTGTTTGGCTGTGTTCTGGAAGCTTTTCTGACATTTTGCTAGATTCTGTGGCCGGCATCTTCAGAGGGCATGGAGCTCAGGCAGCTAGGAGTTATCTCCATGATCTGAAGGCATTTATACACGACCCCTAAACTCCGCCGCAAATGGCTGCAAGCTCCGGAGCTTAAAAATGTTTCCCCACCAGCTCCGGAGTTTGCAGACAATTAAGTGCGACCCCGCCCACCTAAGCGCGACCCAGTGCACTTTTCTTGTACCTGCTCTTGGGAGGTGAAAAATATTTGATGCGGATATGCTGGGCTCTCCTCGCTTCTTTTTGTTTTTGTTTTTTGCCTCCCGCCCCTTTAAGAGGAATCAGGAAGTGACCGGGGCTCCCCCGGCAGCTTCCCCGGCACGGGGGGGGGGAGGTAAGGCTTTATTCTTTTGTCCCTTTTTTCCCTCCCTCCCCTCACACAGCCAGCAGCCAGGAAGTACGGAGGGGTGGAGACGCATGAAGAGCGACAAACCCCTAAGATCTCTGGTCCGAATTTAAGGGGCCAGCGGATCTTAGGAGTCATGTAAAAGCGCCCTGAGCTGAGCTCCTTGCCCTCTGAAGATGCCCATGGCCACAGAATCTGGCAAAAATTCTCATCCTTTGATTTTCCTTATTTATTTAAGTAATATCTACTTTGTAAAAGCTGAATTTAAAAAAGAGATTCAAACACAGTATTGCTAACTTAAGGAAGAGATTTCATTGTGATACAGTGGTACTCTGGGTTACAAATGCCTTGGGTTAGGAAAAGAAGTCCATTGAAAATAATGGCTCCATTTACTTTTTTTTTTCTGGAAAAGATTGAAAACCCCCAGTTTATGATTATTTCCAAAGGAGTTCCTTTCCCAGGACACATTGAGCCCCCATGTGGTTCCAGTTTACAAAATTTCCAGTTTATAAAGCATCCTGGGAAACTGATAAAATTTGTGAACTGTGGTACCACTCTCTTTTAAGACAGATGGCGGTAGACCTGGTTTTGTTTAAGTACTAAACTAGACATCATTACTACTATTCACTTCTCATTATTGAGTTTGTAACATATTCCACTGGTAGCTATGGGAGTAAGTCATAGTTTCAGTATGCAAAGTCTTACCTTATACAAAAATGAAGGCTCAGTGTTTATTGCAAATGCTTTTGTGAGTGGGTTTGAATTTATGATGGTAGGATATTTTGTTTGAACTGAAATATTAGGTGTTAAGTTGACTGTGAAAGTATATATAACAGTACCAGGTGGAGCATTTTCCGAAACATTCCCAGTACCAGGTAAGCCAGAGAAACTCAGTGTTCTTCCCCCTGCATGTTGCAAAGAATAAAAACATTCTCTTATGAAGTGTGCTTTCAGATCAACAACGTTGCACTTTTTGTTACCGCTGTCTTTGCCTCCTTTCTGTTCTGTTCTTTTGACTTATAAGCTCTTAAATGTTGCCTTCAAATGACAAGTCAAATGATCCATTACAGAGAATGTATGTGTTGTCCAGTTAACATCTATTCCTTCTTACAACAAGATTTCCTAAAACATATGGGTGTTGGCAATGAGACTATCAAATTAAGGCCATGCTTATCTTTCAATGTACAACCACAAAACAAAGCAGCAAATAAATCTGAGGCTCTAGTTACACCTGCCAAAGAACCCCAGCTATATTGATTCTTTCCAAACCTCTGTTCTAATGATACATTTGTTTTCACGGCCAGATGGTATATATACCAGTGGGAGCATTCCCTTTGGTTTAAATGATATCGATTCAGTTCCTCCTATTTGAAAGGTTACACCATGGAATCTATGGAATTTCCTGAGGCAGTGCTTACCCCTTTACTTTTTAATTCCTAACTGATACCTTGATATGATGGAAAGGAATTTGCATTCAGGAACATTTGCCCTGTGGTGCTGCAATAGAGAGGTCTGAGCCTTCTTTCTTCATTTGCAGGAGCAAATGTTAGCAAAAAGACAGAGAAGATGTTTTGGTCCTTTCCTTACCATTCAAAGCAGGAAATTATGCTCAAGTCCTTATTCAAAGGAAGACTGCTGGCTGTCTTCTTGGGGCTACTAGCAAAAACCAACCAACCAAACAAAAACAGGATAGAAGCTGCTGATTACTGATATATCAGTGAAAGAATTTTTTCTAAAGGGGTACTAGAACAGTGGCCACCAAGTAGCCACAGTGCCCAGAAACCCATCTCTTTTGGAAGCTAATAAATTGATAGGCACTTGCCCACATTCTAAACCAGTAAGGAATGAGTGAATATATTTCCAATACAATTTAAAACAACCCTCTCAGCCACTAGTGTAGCTTGGGAGGGAACAGGGGAGCAAAACCCCTGGGGCGCAGAGGTCTGAGGGCGCTGGAGGAGCTAGTAGGGTTGAGAGGGTGCCCTGATCTGCTCGGGGGGGGGGGGGGCTGGCTAGTCCACCAGGAGAGAGGGAGGGAGGGAGCAGGCAGGGCAGGGCAGCAAGAGTCTGACTTTTGTCTTCTTGGCTGAGGAGCCTCCCACAGAGCAACAGCAACAGGAGCAGCAGGAGGGAGGATGGTTTGGGCTGCAGAGGGGCCAAAGTTTGAGCCTGGAAGAAAGCAGAAAGAAGGAAGCAAGCGAGTGCCCCCCCTCTTTTTTCTCCTCCTCTGCTCCCTCTTGGACTCTCCCACTCAACACCCTGGCCGCCCAAGTGTCGTGGAGCAGGCTTGTGTTGGTTCAGCCTTGAGCTAGCAGGGGAGAAATTGGAGGGGGCTGGAGGGCAGGCACCCTTCAAAGCTCAGGCACCACCTGAGATGTACGAGCCTTAACCCACCAGGTCTGGGTAAAGGGCAGATCACTGAAATCAAGAACAGATCCTCTTGATTTCATATGATTTTTTTTTTGCATGGGATCCTTCCCAAATCACCATCAGCTCATACACAGTATATCATTAATGTCCAAACACTACACAATAATAATCATGGGTTCCAGCACATGACTGTGCAGTGGTGCAAAAACATAGATCTGTGGCACAGATCCACTTGATTTCACTTGATTTTTGCATTGGATCATACTAAAACCACTGTCACATCACCTTGGCTCAGAGATTGCACTAAAAAAAAATCATAGGTCCACCAACACATGGCTCCACAGTGGTGCAAAAGCATGGATCCAAGGCATGGATTCTCAGGGATCTACCTGATTTTTATTCAGGATTACCCCAAATCACTGTCCCATCCTAGGCCCCACCTCTGCCCACAGGTTGCACAGCAAATTTCATGTGTCCATCAGCGCATAGCCCTGCAGTGGCACAAAAACATAGATCCAAGGCATGGATCCTTGGGGAGCTACCTGACTTTTATCCAGGACTACCCCCAAATCACTTTCCCATGATTGGATCCATCTCTGCCCACATATTGCACACTAAAAATCATGAGTCTGTCAGTGCATGGCCCCATAGTAGTGCAAAAACATGGCTCAAAGGCACCGATCCTCACAGATCTGGCTTTTATCTAGGATCGTCCCAAAACCATTCTCCCATCCTAGGCCCCATCTCTGCCCACAGGTTGTACACCAGGAATCAAGGGTCTGTCGGCACATGGCTCAAAGTGGTGCAAATACATGGGTGCAAGCACTGTTCCATGCCCACAGACTGGACCACAGATATCACTGGTACATTTATTTATTTATGTATGTATTTACTCACTCACTTATGCAATTCATTAATTTATTTATTTCTTGCCGATGTGGCAAAAAAGGCCACTCTGGGAGGCTTGCAACATTCAATGATATGACTACAATATACACAGATATGATAAAACAACAATAATAAAGAATAAATTAAACAATCCAGAATAAAGAATAATAAAATTAATAGTATTAATACAAATAAAAATATCTCAATTTTAAATATTCAGAGGCTGGAAATAGATTGCTTGGGTAAAGAGGCTACCATTATAACCTAAATTACTTGAGATTGAACTGACAAACTAGCCATGTTTTTAGCTGCCTTTTACAACAGTCCAAGGAGAGGGCAAGACAGATCTCAGGCAGCGAGTCATTCCAAAGATGTGGGACAACCACCAAAAAGGCACAATATATTGTCTTCTTCTTCTGCACCAACCTTGGGGCTACCTTTCTTAGCTGCCCAGTTTGAGAGGACCATGTGTTGAGTCTGTTGGCCGACAGCATTCTGTCAGGAAGAGAGGTCCCAAACCATTTAGGGCTTTATAGTGAAGAGTCAAAACCTAGAACATGGCATGGAAGTGTACAGGTAACCAGTGCAGAGGGAGATACGATCATTCCATCTCAACCCAGTCACTAACCTGGTAGCTGTGTTCTGGACCAGCTGGAGCTTCCACACCAGCCTCAAAGGTAGCCCCACGTAGAGGCCATTACTGTAGTTGAGTCTTGTGACTACCAGCACATTGATTAAGGTGATGGGACCCCCAGTTTGTCCAGGAAAGGAGGTAGCCAGGCTGTATGCCTGAGGTGAAAATAGGCTTCCCGGACTACAGATGCTACCTGGGTGTTTATGGATAGTGTATGGTCCAGGACCACACTTAGGCTGTGAGCCTTGTCTTTCACAAAGAGAGACACCTCCCCAAAAGAGAGGGAGCTTCCCAACCTGAAAGCACATGGGTCTCAACAGGATCTCTATCTTGTATGAGTTTAACCCTAGTCTATTTTCTCTCATGCATCCCAGCATGACCCCAAAGCAGTGCTCATGGCACAGGACAGCATCATCTGCAAAAGAAGGGAAGGAGATTTAGAGCTGTGTGTCAGCAGCATATTGATGGCACAAAGGTCCAAATCCCTTGATGACCTGACCCAGAGGTCTCATATAAATATTAAATAGCATTAGCAATGTATGCAATCTGTGGACAGAGATGGGGCTTAGAGTAGGACAGTGATTTGTGGGTGACCCTGAATAAAAGTCAGGTAGATCCCTGGGGATCTGTGCCTTGGATCCATGTTTTTGCACCACTATGGAGCCATGTGCTAGTGGACCTATTATTATTATTATTATTATTATTATTATTATTATTATTATTATTATTATTATTATTATTATTATTATTATTATTATTATTATTATTATTATTATATTGGTGCAATGTGTGAACCAAGATGGCATCTAACATGGGACAGTGGTTTTAGTATGATCCAAGGTAAAAATCATATGAAATCAAGTGGATCCGTTCTTGATTTCAAGGATCCGCCTTTTACTTTCTTCCCGTCCCACCCTCCTTCACTCGTCCACCACCTGACAGCTGAGGAGTCCTCAGGAGGACACGAGGGATGCATAGCTCCTATAACTTAAGAGACCAAGCAGAGGCCATAGTTAGTAATGGAGAGTAGGCAGCGGGGGTAGGGGTAGGAAAGAGACCCAAGTGCCTCCACCTCGCCATCTTCGGAAAAAGGAGGAGGAGCAGAGGAAGCTCACTCCAGTAGCTAGGTGAGCCCCAGAGTGAAAGACTGCCCAACACCTGGGGTTTAGGGGCTGCCGTCAAGGGGAAGGGCCTGACTAGAGGGACGGGAGGCACTTGCCCTCGACTCCACCCCACCAGCTACTGATTGACAGAACCCCCCTTAAATAAACTGGAAATGAACCACTGGCTGGAAAAATGAATTTATACTAGCTGTGCATCATGTGCTCAGGACTTTATGAATTAGTCTTAAAAATGGCTCTCTCTGTATAACTGGAGGTTTTTTTGGCTAGGTGTTGTTAGGCCCTGAGTCAAATCATGTGCTATGACATCATACACATTCGCCATTTGAGATAGCACCTATTCTAAAACACCCTTTTTACTGCTTTTGCTGTATTTTGATGTCACATACCACAATTTGTTGAATTCCAACTGGGTATGTCCCATAAGCATTGATCAGTATGTAGACCCTAGAATTGCCCTATAATACAAGAGACAGTATAATGACTAGTGGTGTGAGTACAGTACTGAGGTAGCACTGGAGAGATTCAGGATCTAGTCCCCATATGACCATGAAAGCATCATGGGTCACTCACTACCTCACAGCCTAAAATACCCCAGAGGGTTTTATGAGAAGAAGACAATGACTGCACTCAAATCTAGCTAGCTAGCTATTTTTGGTTTTGTATGCTGCTTTTTTTCTAGCCAATTAGCCCTTCAAGGCAATCTATATACTGCCAAAACAATAAAAACAATAACAGAAAAGACAAAGAGCAAAAAATAATCCAAACAATCTGAGCATCGAAGCAATCAACACAAATATGTCAGACAGATATCCCAAACATTTTCTGAAGAGAAATAAATTTGCTGTCTTTCTAACAACTATGATTAAGGAAGATATAAGTTTATTAGTATATGGTCTTGTCCTCTCTTTCTCTCTCCCTTAACCCACTTTTTCTTTTTAAATGGGTGAACATGTTACCCCTTTATCCCAAGCAGCTTGTCTTCACCAATAGGAAGGACATCCCAGCAGGATGAAGACTGACTTCTTTCCCACATGATGTAATTATGGACTCAAGAGACTCAAGCAGGAGAAAAGAAAGTCACAGTCTTGACTGAGGTGGAAAAACAGTAATGTATAGATACCTGGATGACCATTCTATGTCTGCTTGTCAGGATTCTTGTGGAGAATGCAGGATTAGACAGATCTGGATCTGACCCAGCAAGATTTCATCTAATTCAAAATTAGTTAGCATAGATCCATGTTCTTGAGCATGTCCCTTGTTTTAAGAAATAAAAACATGCAAGGATGCATATCCATGACTCAGCTCAGTGTACTGGTTACCAGGAAATTAGAGCTGATCTGAGAACAGCCAGTAACTACTGAACTCTGCATCTTATGCATAAAACTGTATTCGTACCTGATAGCTTGCCTAGGAAAACGATGAGGCAAAGGCATAGCATGTTCTGTGTCTTCTTTAGAAGGTGGCCATCCATGACCAACCAGTCCCTCATATATTTCCCTCAGCATGCTCCACCACCATTGACCCATTTCCTCCTTATCAGGTAACATAAAGGACACATCAAACAAAGGCTGCCCTGTATCTAGGGGAGTTTCTCAAACATCAGTCTGTTTACCCTCCCACTAAGAGTTATCTTGAGACAATCCTTTGGAAAGGTAGTGAAACTCATATAGCAAGAATCAAGGACTGGGAGAAGAACTATGTATGCATGCGACTAGCTGACTATGTTGGCTGCCACCTTTTGACTTCTAAGTAATATACAGCAAAATAGAATTTACAAGCTAGAAACTGGTCACAGTTAGTTAAAATTGTTCAAAAGGACTTAACCAGGGGGTTTTAAATTACATTTCTACTAAAATAACCTTTCACAAGTACCTTTAGGTGCTTTTAATGCCAATAGGATTAAAGAGAATTTATA
The DNA here is from genome assembly GCA_023846285.1 of Phrynocephalus versicolor. NCBI lineage: Eukaryota > Metazoa > Chordata > Lepidosauria > Squamata > Agamidae > Phrynocephalus > Phrynocephalus versicolor. The sequence goes on from JAHTLZ010003526.1 coordinate 65,839,844, forward strand.
AATTAACTGACTTGGGCTGAAATCCTGTTGCTTAGTGTAGTAACCAGAACAGGCCTATTAAATCAATGGGAATGTGATAAGTCAACTCCTCCATTGATTCCATCAATTCGAATGACCCTACTCTATATGTGACTTAATTTAACATAGTAAATCACCGTTCCTTTTGTACCAATGGAACTTATGGAGGAGTTGACTCATTAAAACCTCTTCTTTCAATGGCCCTGTTGTAGAGCAATTTACTACACTAAGCAACAGAATTGTGGCCATTATGTCTATTTAGTAAAATGCACAACAATAATAGGCAATAGACAATAATAGTCAGATATCCATATATAGACTGAAAGGACACTAAATTCATGTTGCCTGATGCTGGTATTATGGTGATCTTGAAAACACTGGTAACACTAGAAATTTGGGCAGCATAGAAAACATTACTGTAGATGTCCTGTCAAAATGGGTTTGTGCCAAATGTAACACATAATTTGATTTGTAAACTGCCCAGAGTGGCCCTTGGGCCAGATGGAGCAGTATATAAATAAAATTAAATATACAGATAGATAGATAGATAGATAGATAGATAGATAGATAGATAGATAGA